>VUQI01020543.1:0-11244 GCA_015106735.1 Paratilapia polleni | reverse complement strand
CTAGAATTGAATTCAAAATCCTTCTCCTCGGCAGCACGGTGGATAGGCTCCAGCCCCCACCTGCGACCCTGAATAGGATAAGTGGAAGAAAATGGATGGATGGATCCTTCTCCTCACATACAAAGTCTTGAAAAATCAGGCCCCATCATATCTTAAAGACCTCATAGTACCATATTATCCCAATAGAGCACTTGGCTCTCAGACTGCAGGCTTACTTGTGGTTCCTAGGGTATTTAAAAGTAGAATGGGAGGTAGAGCCTTCAGCTTTCAGGCCCCTCTTCTGTGGAACCAGCTCCCAGTTTGGATTTTGGAGACACCCTCTCTACTTTTAAGATTAGGCTTAAAACTTTCCTTTTTGATAGAGCTTATAGTTAGAGCTGGATCGGTGGCCCTGAACCATCCCAAAGTTATGCTGCTGCAGGCTCAGTCTTGCTGGGGGTTTCCGATGATGTACTGAGCACTTCTTTTTCACTCACCTCTTTTCTGTCTCCTTGTTTTCATACACCACTATTGCATTTAATCATTAGTAATTACTAAGCTTTTGTCCTGTCTCCCTCTGCTCTCTTCTTTCCCCTCACCGTCAACCGGTCACTGCAGATGGCTGCCCTCCCTGAGCCTGGATCTGCCACAGGTTTCCTCCTGTTAAAAGGGAGTTTTTCTTTCCCACCGACACCAAGTGCCTGCTCATAGGGGGTCATCTGCATTTTGGGGTTTTTGTTCAATATTATAGAGTCTGTAGCCTACAATATAAAGCATCTTGACGTGACAGTTGTTGTGAATTGGCGCTATATAAATAAAATTGAATTTAATCAAATTGAAAGGAGGAGGGATGAAAGGAGTATCTGTGAATGCGTGAACGTGTTCTTTTTTTAATATTAGTAATTCCTCAGTAGATCCTACTTGTTCTGCATGCTAACCTTATGGTTGCATTAGTTCAATTCAATTCAATTAGTCAGCATGCCTAATGCTAACAGACAAATGTTTTTTTTCCTGAAACAGAATTCACAGGTCACAGTGTTTGTTTATGGCTGTTTCTTGTTATTTTTTTTAATCACAAATCAGTCAGGTATTTCACAAAGCCGTCTAGTAACCTGATTTTAATCTTGTCTTGTTTTCCAGCTGACCGATCACAGAGAGTTGTGTCCTGAGGTTCACACTGACTGCTCCTATAAGAAGTTTGGCTGCTCTGTACAGGTGGGTTTCACTGACGAAACAATGAAACTGGTGACATGGACATTTATGAACTACTGACTTTTTTTCTGTGCATTTTGTGCTATGTCCCACAGGGTAAAAGAGGGAATGTCAAGCTTCATGAAGACACTGCTATCAATCATCACATGCTGCTGGTCCTGAGCAGCAACACCCACCTGGAACAACAGGTATGTCTACCTTAGATTCTACTTTACATTTTTGATATTATTACAGTATAACAGCAGCCTCTGGGTCTCTGCAGGATATTGAGATTCACAGAGAAGCGCGTGTTTCTAAACTCTCCATGGTAAATCCCCATTGACTCCCACAGTAGACAGTGCACCAGGAGTTATTACAGGAAATAAAAATGTCTGTATTTTGTGCTGATGAATGCTGGGCTTTTAGTTATTAATAGTTCAAGCTGTGTTAATCTACTGCATGACATAAAAAATCTGGTCAGTTTCAGAAAATGTCTTATTTACATTATTAATCAATATTTTTACTATAACAATAACATTTTTCTTTTGTTGTGAGAGATGAAATAGTCAGGATTTATAAGTAACTTATAATATATACATTATTACACTACATTGGTCAGAAAATATTACAGTGACAGATTTACATGGTTTGATTGAGTATAGCCCTTTATTTAATGCAGCTTTTTGAAATAACAGTTTGTATAATATGTTAATAAAACAAACACAATATCTAAAAGCCTTTGTTTAGATAGACTTTGTTCTTTGGAGATAAATGTGACAATAACCTGTGTGTTTACCTCTGACCATTGTCTCCCCTGTCAGGTGGAGGTTCTCCAGGAGGAGGCACTGCTAAGGCACCAGGAGGTCCAGACGGACAGTTTGCTGCTTGCTGGTCTGCAGAAGCAAATCAGGCCAGTGCTGCAGCAGAGCAGCAGTCATGAGCATGTGGTTTCCACAGTTCAGGTTAATACATAGTTAAAATCTGACTGGTCAACTCTCCGTATCCTGTCTTTAACTTCATCTTATCTGTAGTGTCATGCTCCCATTAAATGCTGATGAATTCTCAGTTTTACTTTAATTTGTAATCACTCTATTTTAACTTTGAGGAGCCTCTTTGGGTTTAACTCAAGTTTTCCTGTTTTAGGACATTGGCTCACTTTCCACTAGGATAGATCACCATGGTAACTGCAGTTATGCTGTAAACAGCATTTCTGCAGGATTCTGACATGAGTTCACAATAAAAAGACAAATGATAAAAAATTCTGATGGGCCATGCTCAGAAAAAACACCCCAGACTTCCAAGTATCAGCACAGACTGATTGATCACTGGAAATGAAAACTAAACAGTCCACACACTGTAATACACACACTGTCGAATATTTTCCACAATCATAACCACAGACTGCATGTATGAGATGGCCATAGCAACCGTGATGACACTCATTGGTTAGTGAAGTCCGTTGTGAGGTGACAGACCAGTGGAAGTAACAACCTGCTGGCCATTAAAAAGAATTCAGGTTTAAGGCACTTCTGCATTGGCTTCACTTTTTAGACCCAGTTACTACAGCCATCTTTTATGTACAGTCTGTGGTCATAAACAGCATTTAGATCTGGTTCAGGCATTTACTGCTTTCTCCCCCTCTCTGCTGTAGCTGGCATTATGTGTTTCACATATTCATAACAGTTTGTTCTTCATCAGGCAGTGCTTCTTTTTCTTTTGTTCTACACATGTGGTCATATTGTTTATAAATGACTTACTAGTTTGCCTCCATCTCCTTCATCTTCTTTGTCTCCTCCTCCTCTTTCTTTGTCTGCTTGTCCACATGCTCCTCTTCCTTCTCCTGCTCCTTCTTTTTCTCCTTCTTCTTCTTCTTTTTCTTCTTCTCCTTCTCTTTATTGTACTTCTTCTTGTACTTCTCCTTTTTGTTCCTCTTTTCTTCTTCTCTTGTCTTCTTCTCTTTCATCTTCCCCTCTCCTTATATCTTTCTTCTACTTTTCATTCTCCTTCTTGTTGATCTCTCCCATTTTCTTCTCCTCCTTTTTTTCTTCTCCATCTTCTGCTTCTTTGTGGACTCCTCCTTCCTCTTGTGCCCCCTTTTCTTCATTTTTTCTCCTTCTTTTCCTTCTTGTGCTACTTATTCTTCTCCCCTTGTCCTCCTTCTCCTCCTTTGCCTTCCTCTTTTTTCTTCTTCTCCTTTTCCTTCTTCTTTCTCACTGTCTTCCATGTCTTCTTCATCTTCTTTGTCTGTCTCCCTTTTTTCTACTTGTTCTTCTTTTTTGTTGCTGTCTTTTTCTTCCTCTTTTTAGTTTCCCTCATGTTTTTGGTCTTCTTTGTAATTTTTTATTACCACACTACAAAGGTGCTGTCTACAAAAGTGAAAAAGAGCCCTCTATCCTCCACTCCCTTCTTTGTGTTCACACACAGAATAATGTTGCAGTCCTGAGAGTTAGAACAGCATTATGAAACCATGTTACCTATGTCTGTCTGTGTGTGATCAGAGGACTCTAAGTAGGCAAGAGGATACCCTGTCTTCTGTCCAGCTGGACCTGCAGAAGGTGTCTCGGGGGCTTCATCCTGGTCTGGAGGAGCTGGCACAGCTCAAAAAGTCTCTGGATGCTGTGATGCAGGAAGTGTCTGCAGTCGAGGCCCTCAGAGAACACCTGGGTAACTAAACCTCAAATCTCTCTGCTTTGAATAGGAATTCTGTCTGTGTTGAAAATATGTTGGTTTAAAGGAAAAGTTCAGTTATTCAGATTTTCTGCTGTATTCTTCCGCTTATCCTATTCAGGGTCGCGGGTGGGGGCTGGAGCCTATCCCAGCTGCCATAGGGTGAGAGGCGGGTCGCCAGACAGGTCGCCAGTCTGTCGCAGGGCTAACACAGAGAGACAGACAACCATTCATGCTCACATTCACACCTACAGCCAATTTAGAATTACCAATTAACCTAATCCCACTAACTGCATGTCTTTGGACTGTGGGAGGAAGCCGGAGTACCCGGAGAGAACCCACACAAACACGGGGAGAACATACAAACTCTGGCCAGATGGTGGATTCGAGCTCAGGACCTTCTTGCTGTGAGGCAGCAGTGCTAACCACTGCACCACCATGTCGCCCCTTTGTTTAGTTTAGAACCAAAATCTGATCTATCTCTGTCTGAAACTGATAAGAAAAACAGTATATATGGTTTAATATACCTGAAATTCAGTTTTAACAACTGAAACACTTCACAAATGGACTTTTTCTCCAATCTAACCCCATGGGGTTCTGGTGCTTTTGGGTAACTCTTGAAGCCAGAAACCTGCAATTTGACCACAGTTATTGGTCGGGCTCTAATCAAACAACAAATTTTTATGTGAGGAGGTTAATCCAGCCTTAGCGGTTATTACTCTGCTTTTCTAAACTAAATGAGCAGTAAAATACTTCAACAGTGATGGGGTGCAGGTAGACAGTAAAGAATAGTTCAGCATTTCTCTAAAGGATATTATTTTCTTCAACCAGGAACTTTGGAGGAGAACTTGAAGCGTCACTCGGGCCTCCTAGATCTGCACGCTGCTCAGCTCAATCTCAACAAGCAGCACCTGCAGGAGCTTGAGGCGACATCCTATGACGGGAAGCTGATCTGGAAGATTGAGGACTTCAGGAATAGAAGAGAGGTCGAGGCCAAAGGTCAGCCGCCATGCCTGACCAGCGTGCCATTCTACACTGGACGTTGTGGGTACAAGATGGCCATCAAAATCTATCTGAACGGGGATGGGGAGGGAAGGGGCACTCACCTGTCTCTTTATGTGGTCTTAATGCCGGGAGACTTCGACGCTCTGCTGCCATGGCCTTTCAAACAGACCGTATCTCTGTCTGTTCTAGACCAAAGTGGTGCTGCTAACCACCGGAATCTCAGTTTCAGACCCGACCCTACTGCTAAGTGTTTCCAACAACCCGCTGCTGAGTCCGTGAGCAATGTTGCTGTTGGATTTCCCTGCTTCATTCCCTGTAACATGCTGGAAACCCCCCAAAATGCTGTGTACGTTAAAGACGACACACTGTTTGTTAAGGCCAAGGTGGATATGGCAGGTTTAGAGCAGCTGTAAGATATTTACAGTATCTGGTGATTGACTCAGGAATGACACTGTTGTACTCTGTTTTTGCAACTGTCTAATTTTTAAACAAAATATACCATAAGAATAATATCTTAGAACTTTAGTAGCATAAATGCAAAATTATACATGTAATTAAACTTAAAGGATTAGAATTACAGAGTTAGATGAGATTTATACCACTCTAAAACTGGGGAACTGTCATTTCTATATATTCAATCTATGACTTTTAGGGCTGATTGGTGTCGCCTTTGGACAGAGTTTAAGCTAGTGGCTACTGACTGTAGTCAGAGAACTTCTAAGATAATGAGGAACTCCAAATCTCTGGACTTCTCGTTTCAAACGTCCCCATGCAGCTGTAGCCCAGACACAAATGTGGCATCAATCTAAACATTCGAATGTGAGCAAGAACGTGAAGGAGAGTTTCAGCATCATCTCAGGGATTGTTTCATGGAAGTCTGACTCAAGCTAAAGACCAAATCCTTTAAAGACTTTAGTTGTTACTGTTTTTTTTGTGTTGTTATCTCAAAACCATGACTGTATCTGATTCAGGGTTTGATAGAAATTAATTACGTTTACTCTGTTACATTTACTGTGCATTCAGATGGATTTATGAGGCTACTTTTATTTATTTCTTAAATGTATGAATCCATGCACAGTGTCAGCAGCTGGTCTGCTGTTTCCAGTTGTGCTGGTGCAGCCGCACCCACTCATGACTCTGCTCGCAGCAGAATAATGGTTGAAACTACAATGGGAGATTCAAATGGGACTCACTGTGCAGAGTACAGCAAGCTACAGCTGTGAAAGCTGCTCTGAGGTCAGCTTTAGTAGTATACATACACTCCTCCTAATATAAATACTCATCTTATAGAGGCATTTCTCAGGCGATATTAACTGTCATCATTGTAGACTGATGAATGATCACATTTTGGCCACAGTATTCCTCAGGCAAAAGTGAGAAAATGAACACTCTTGTATTCATGATAAACATCACTTCACTGCACCCGAATGAGCCTAAATGCTCATGTTTGCATGATATTAAACATTTTTTGGACAAACACCAGACTTAATCTGGAAGTGCCTCCTATAATACATTATAACACTGTTATTCACTGCAGTGTTTACTGCATGATGTGCTGTTCTTTGTTCAGTTGAATGAGCTCCATCGTTTGACACTGTTTCAGAAAGAATTCTGCTCTAATCTTGTTCATGTCAAATAATAACAGCACTGTAACATGTTGACACTTTGTACATGTATGTTTTGAATTTTTGATGAAGAATATTGAGAGATCTTTGACCTTTAACATCCTGTTCCTAGTTGCAATCCAGAAGGCAGCTGCCAGGGCAGTTGCCTACCCTCTGGAGAGTTCGACCATGAGACCCTGTCACCCTGTTGTTTTACCTCTACCTAGTATTTGACCTTGTCATCCTGTTTCTGTCTTCCATATCCTTGATCTTGTAATATTTGTCACCGTTTATCACCTATATGTTAACCATACCCCACCCATTCGTTGATTTTTTTTTTTTATGAGTATTTATAATGAAAATTATTCTATTGGTACAGCGCCTCTGAAGTCCCACAAGGTGATATTTTTTGAGATAATTTACTCTAAATTAATTTCTCTATATTTTACAGAGAACTGAGCAAACCAAGTTTTATTTTCCCCTTGGAATGTCGTAGAATGAAATTCGTGCTGCTCTTGCATATTGACCTATGTAGACAAGAAATAAAAATCACCATTAGGGACTGGGCTCAGAGTAAATGATAGGAGCAATTCGATTCCTTGAGCACATATCTAATTTCCTGATTTATTTTTAGTTTGTAAGTTATACGATTCTAAAAATGTAAGTGAAAATGCCCTCATAGAGTGTGATATTCATATAAAATTTTTTAAAGACTATTTTGAGGGAACTTTATTAGACAGGAGCAGCAGTCCTGGTTTTTGATTGGCTGATGAGTGAAACCCAAGTCAATTTGTATGGCTGCATCATTACATCAAAAGAAAGTAGGTCTGCTTCACCCCTCAGAGTGCAGAATGACATATTTGGTAGATCTTCCTTCAACCCTGAAGTATTGATCACTGAAATTAATTCATAAATGGATTAATGAACCTATGCCGTCAAATGCACCAAGAATGATATTAAAATAAGGAATGTAGGAATTAATATATTTTTGTCTTAAAATTTTTTATGAGTTTTTTAAAACAGAAAAACCTAAAAAGAAGAAATAAAAATTATTCATACATTACTTGGCATGGCAATCATAGGAAATGACATACAAACAGTACAAAATAAATAAAACTAAAAAGTATGAATAAAAATTGCACATATGTGGAGTACTGAATGTAAGCACAGCAGTCTCTGAATATCCCTGGTTTGCGGTTAAAATCTAAGCAGGATCTTCATTGAGTTTTACATGAGTCCTCTAATCTCTAAACTCTAAAGTCAGAGTTTTCAGAGTCACGAAGGTCATGCTGAACACAAATCTTGATCCAGAGCAGGTTATGTTCAGAATTTCAGTTTAAAATCATTTGCACATTTTCACTTATTCATTGTTTTAATGACAGTAAGCTTTAAGTGTGATACAGATTTCCTGCTGAAGGAATAGCCTTTATTCAATTCAATTCAGTTTTATTTGTATAGCGCCAAATCACAAGAACAGTCGCCTCAAAGCGCTTTATATTTTAGGGTAAAGACCCTACAATATTAGACAGAAATTTATACGTGCAATTCGTGAGTGGAGGCTTGTGGGAAAGGTCAGTCAGGATTACTCTGTATGAACTGATTAATAATCTCTCTCTTTAAAGATGCAACACCTGATGTTCTCATAGGAATGTATTTAATGTATTAAACCAACCTTCCCCAGTTTAGCCTCTGTCAGTGTCCCTTTTGTGATGTTTGATTGCTCCATTAGTGTGTGAAGTTTAAACTGTTTGCTCTTCTGCAAATCAGTGAGCAGCTTCAGACCGGATTCTCCTAGATGACTCTTGCTCAGCACCAACTCTCTCAGGTGTGAAGAATTTGACCTCAGAGCTGAGGCCAGATACTCACAGCTGCTTTCTGTGTACCCCGACGACCTGAGAGAGAGAAATATACCATGTTACAAAACACAGAATTTTTAACTTAAAAGTCCATTGGTTGAGACTTTGACACATTATGCATTTTTCTATACTAGCCAATTTATGTATTTATTGAGCAATCACTAGACAGAAAATTAATGACAAAGCCATAAATGTCAAAAATTTAAAAACTTTAAATTCTTCAAGCTACATTTGATAATCATGCTTTTAAATCTGATTATATCATTAATTACTCATATCGATATATCATATCAATCAATAAATTTATCGGGACCGATATTAACAAGAGAGTTCATTTTTTGTGTTCTTCAGCTTGGCATTGTTTCCAGGTGATACCATGGAGATAATCAAATTACAAAGTAATGTCACCCTATGGTCCCATCTGACACAGTACACACATTTTGTACTAACCCTGTCATGTGTTCATGCATGCAGATGTCAATACAGTTCAAGATAAGTAGGTTGCAGCAGACCTACTTATCTTCAGTATCTAGCTAGTTACAGAAAGGGAGTAATCACTAACTTTTTTTGAAGTGGCAAATACAAAAAAAAAAAAAAAAAAAAAAAAAAAAAAAAAAAAAAAAAAAAAAAAAAAAAAAAAAAAAAATAAAAAAAAAAAAAAAAAAACAACCAAACAAAAAACTGTGATAACTAATTTCAGAGACTGGGAAAGGAGAAAGAGATGAAAGGAGAGGAAGATGAGAGATTATTTTCAAAGATAAGGAATGCTAACCAAGTGACATTTTATAAACTGGAAATTTAAAGCTTAAAGGTAATGTCCTAATTTAAAATTTTTAATCAGACAGTGTATGATGTATTGTTGATGTTATCTGGTTATTTCTTAGAGAGAAATACCTCTGATAACAAACTAAATGATTATTAAATGTTATTCAAAGGTTATAATGGACAATAAGTGTACACTAAACTGAGTAGTTTGCATTGCATTGGTATTATGGTACAGTTTATAGTACTGGACAATGTTGGACAGTTTACGGTCCCTTTTAGGTTAGGCCAAAGGTAGGAGTCACCAGTTTTAATTTAAGATGATGATGCTCTTTAGTCTCACTTGCCAATTTCCACCTTTATACTAACTTTATACTAGCTAGGGGTTGGAAAGCAGCCATAATGGCTCATGTAACTTCTGTTTATATATTGCAGCTGGCTAAATCCACAAAGAGGAGACCAGGACAAAACCACAAATCACATCCTATCACATAGAAAACAAAACTATTGTTTCACTTATTCATAAGCAAGTCATTTTTTTCCTGTTGCACCACTACACCAGAACTTAGGGTTCTTCCACATGCCAAACCCCACTTTAATCCCTGGTTACATTTACAGAATAGTTGTCATTTAGGTCCACTTCAACCAACCACAACCAAAAAATAAGGAAGACACAAAAGACAGTTTCACAAAAGAAAAACTAAAACAGAACTGACCAATCTCACCTCAGTATCTCCAACCTGCACTCGGGTTTCTTCAGCCAATCAGAGAGCAGCATCAGCCCCTGGTCTGTCAGGCAGTTGTGGCTCAGGTCAAGCTCTTTGAGAGCAGAGGAGTGGCTGAGAGCAGATGTCAAAGACCTGCAGCAGGCTGCTGTTAAAGTGCAGCATTTTAGGCTGCAAAAAAAGATTTAACTTAATTTTCAGATCAAAGTAATTTAA
Source organism: Paratilapia polleni (assembly GCA_015106735.1). Classification (NCBI taxonomy): domain Eukaryota; kingdom Metazoa; phylum Chordata; class Actinopteri; order Cichliformes; family Cichlidae; genus Paratilapia; species Paratilapia polleni. Next base: position 1,239 of record VUQI01020543.1, on the reverse strand, counting down.
TTCAATTCAGTTCAATTTTATTTATGTAGCAACAATTCACAACAACAGTCGCCTCAAGGCGCTTTATATTTTAGGGTAAAGACCCTACAATATTAGAGAGAAACCCCAACTATCTGACGACCTCTATGAGCAAGCACTTGGGGATGGTGGGAAAGAAAAACTCCCTTTTAACAGGAAGAAATCTCCGGCAGAACCAGACTCAGGGAAGGGCAGCCATGACTGGTTGGGGATGAGGGGAAACAGAAGAGAGGAGAGGGAGACAGGAAAAAAGACACACTATGGGAGAGAGCCAGAGTTTAGTAATTATTAATGATTAAATGCAAGTGGTGTATAAACACAAGGAGAGTGAAAAGTGGTGACTGAAGACAAAACACTCAGTGCATCATGGGAAGCCCCCAGCAGCCTGAGCCTATAGCAGGATAACTAAGAGATGTCTCAGGGTCTGATTCAGCCCTACCTATGAGCTTTGTCAAAAAGGAAAGTTTTAAGCCTAATCTTAAAAGTAGAGAGGGTGTTTGTCTCCAAAATCCAAACTGGGAGCTGGTTCCATAGGAGAAGGGCCTGAAAGCTGAAGCCCCTGCCTCCCATTCTACTATTAGAAACTCTACGAACCACAAGTAAGCCTGCAGTCTGAGAGCAAAGTGCTCTACTGGGACAATATGGTACTATGAGATCTGATGGGGCCTGATTTTTCAAGATCTTGTATGAGAAGAAAAGGATTTTATCTAATTCTGGATTTAACTGGTAGCCAATGAAGAGAAGCTAATATGGGAGAAATATGGTCTCTCTTTCTAGTCCCTGTCAGTACTCTAACTGCAGCATTTTTTGGATAAACTGAAGGCTTTTCAGGGAGCTTTTAGAGCAACCTGATAATAGTGAATTACAATAGTCCAGCCTAGAAGTAATAAATGCATGAACTAGTTTTTCAGCATCACTCTGAGACAGGATGCCTCTAATTTTAGAGATATTACGCAAATGCAAGAAAGCAGTCCTACATATTTGTTTAATATGTGAGTTGAAAGACATATCCTGGTCAAAAATGACTCCAAGATTCCTCACAGTGTTGCTGGAGGCCAGGGTAATGCCATCCAGATTAAGTATCTGGTTAGATGCCATATTTCTAAGGTTTTTAGGGCCAAGTACAATAATCTCAGTTTTTTCTGATTTTAAAAAGTAGGAAATTAGAGGTCATCTAGGTCTTTATGTCTTTAAGACATGCCTGTAGTTTAACTAATTGAT
>VUQI01020542.1:12465-23339 GCA_015106735.1 Paratilapia polleni | reverse complement strand
GGTTTTTTTTTTTGCATTATTTGAGGTCTGAAAACACTGGACCTTTTTTGGTATTTTGACCCTTTTTCATTTTCTGCAAATAAATGCTCTAAATAAAAATATTTGTATTTGGAATTTGGGGGTTATGTTGTCAGTAGTTTATAGAATCAGACAAAAATATTCATTTTACTCAAACATATACCTATAAATAGCAAAATCAGAGAAACTGATAATTTTGCAGTGGTCTCTTAATTTTTTCCAGAGCTGTATATACACAGAGGGCTGATTAGGAATCAGATATAGGAGGGGAATGAGGTGCAGGTGAAAACAATCAGGATAGTCACAAAGGAGCAAGACAAACTGAGAAAAGGCATGAAAGAAAACTAACCTTCAAAATAAATCAGGAAATAACCAAATGACAAATATTAAATAAAGACAAGAAGACTCACTAGACATGACAGAGACAGTAAAACAGAAAGAAGAGACAGAGGGAGGAACAGACAGGGAAACATTGAGGGAACTAAAATTACTATTAATAAAAAGCAAGACATAAACCAAAACACAGGAATGCAAAACTGAAACTCATCACTAGAATAACCATAAAAAAACAAAAAAAAAAAACAAGAATCAAAGACTCAGTTATGTCCCAAGAGACAATCCACTAGAGTAAAGAAATCAAAACAGGAGTCCCAAACTCAACCTGACAATAATGAAATGAGCACTAGAATAGCAGTGAAACTAAACTGAAAGCAATTAATAATAAACATGAACCCAAAAACTCCAAAGCAACTCAAGAAACTACGACATCTTGATTTTATACAGATTTATTTATTTCAGCAAGGTAAAGTAACTATGTACATTTCATCACGCACAGTTTTCAGGTATGTTTCTTGCATTGCATTTACTTTACAGCTAACTTTAGTTACATGTTAAGATTTTGCACTCAGAGTCTACGATGACCTCATGATTATGCTGCAGTGTCAAAGTGTAAGCAACAGTAAGATAGTAGAAAGCTTTCTCCCTAAACAGGCAAATTATCTGATTAAAAATCCAGGAATGATAAAATCAGGAATGATAAATCAATAATATAAGCAGAGCATGCACATAAAATAGGACTAGTTTTACTTTTTATACTTGAGTAGTACATTTTGCTACAAGTTACAATGTGAATAAAACAAAACAAAATTCCCTTGAACTTTAATATTTTAACATTGCAATAATATCATTATATTTACATAAATGATCCAAATACTTGTGCTATGGATGCTTTAATAACAGTCTTCAGTAGATACAGTAATGCACATGCTTAGCAATATTAAATAAAGTGATTGTGGGGTCTGCATTTTAGCTTACACCTCAATAAATCCTCCAATAGATGGAGCCAAAGCACTACTAGAGGGAAGCAGTTTAGCCAGACTAGGAATATGGTGATGCAAAAAAGCTAAACGGGACTTTTTCATTTGTTGTGTTTATTAGCCTCTTAAACAGATGAGAATATGTATATCCTGCATGTTAGAACTGACTCAGCCTTAAACCCATGTCTGTATGCTAACGTATCATCTGTTTATCACCTTTTTTGATTTGCTTTTTCAGCAGCTGTTCTGCTGCAAACTGTCCACAACAGCAGATGCTGGCAAGTGATAAAAGGAAATTAAACGATTTTGTTTGCCTCAAAGGATGGATTTTTTTTCTTTAGTTTTATTTTCTCTTCCAAAGATAAAGTACTCTCAACATCCAGTAGCAGTGGATGAAGATTTAATCTCTCTCCTGATGAATGACCCACTATTTCTCTGACAGAGGCTGCTGAGGCAGACTTCTCAGAATCCAAGGGAAGCAGTGAAATGACGCGAGAAATTCTCTCCATGATTACTCTAGCTTTCTCTGTGTGTGTGTGTGTGTGAGTGTATATGTGGTGATAGTGCAGACACTGGCCCCACTTTAAAAAAATCTCTGGTGAGGGCAGACATTTGATATGCAGATTGTCAGGACAGAAAACAAGACTAAGAAATACTCGACATCTAAGATTCATATTTCACTTTGTGACAATGCAAAATGAATGCACTTCAGTCAGATCCACACCATCTCACATTGTCTCATCTCACGTTTTGTTTTGAATAAGGTGGAACTGAAGGAAAACACACCTACTACAACTCGTAACATATTTATTTGACAGCTAAAATTACAGCTGAACTTTTTTTGTTTTTTTATTTACTTGTACTTTAAACTCCATCTTCTCATTATCTGAGAGTAATGCTGTACTTATTACTTCTCTACATGTATTTTACAGCTGTGGTTACTAGTTACTTTACAGACTATGATTTTATGTAAAACAGTGGCTGATGCACTTATGAAATATTAAATCTTAGTATTAAATATTAAACAATTGGGATACTGGGATTTTTGCCTTATAATGCTTTACAAAAAAAAGTTGTTAATGTCCTACAATTCCTGTTTCAGATGTTTGTGAGTGAACACAAAGATTACCAAACTATATATAATGTACATTCACTGGTCATGTTGTTAGTTAAACCAGCTAGTACGGGGTTGGACCTGCTTTTGGCTTCAGAACTCTCTTAATTCTTCATAGCATATATTCCTCAGAGATTTAGCTCCATATTGATATGATAGCATCACACAGTTGCTGCAGATTTGTCAGCTGCATATCCATGATGTGACTCTCCTGTTCCACCATATACCAAAGCTGTTCTATTGGATTGAGATCTGGTGACTGTGGAGGCCATTTGAGTACAGTGAACTCATTGTCATATTCAAGAAACCAGTTTGAGATGATCTGAGTTTTGTGACATGGCATGTTATCCTGCTGGATGCAGCCATCAGAAGATGGGAACACTGTGGTCATAAAAGGACATGGTCAGCAACAGTGCTCAGGAAGGCTGTGGTGTTTAAACGATGCTCAATTGGTACTAAGGGACCCGAAAAGTGAAGAAAAAAAAATCTCCCACATCATTACACCACTACCAGCAGCCTGAACTGTTGATACAAGGCAGGATGAATCAGACCAGGTAACATTTTTCCAATCTTCTGTTGTCCAATTTTGGTGAGCCTGTGTTACTTGTAGCCTCAGTTTCCTGTTATTAGCTGACAGGAGTGGCACCTGGTGTGGTCTTCTGCTGCTGTAGTCCATCTGTGTCAAGGTTCAACATATTGTGTGTTCAGAGATGCTCTTCTGCATACCTTGATTGTAACGAGTGATTATTTGAGTTAGTGTTGCCTTCTTATCAGCTCGAAGCAGTCTGACCATTCTCCTCTAACCTCTGACCTCAGCAAGGCATTTTTGTCCAGTGAACTGCTACTCACTGGATATTTTCTCTTTTTTTCTTTTGGTAAACCCTAGAGATGGTTGTGCAGGAAAATCCCAGTAGATCAGCAGTTTCTGAAATACTCAGACCAGCCCGTCTGGCACCAACAGTCATGCCACGTTCAAAGTCACTTAAATCACCTTTCTTCCCCATTCTGATGCTCAGTTTGAGCTTCAGCAGGCTGTCTTGACCATGTCTACATGCCTAAATGCATTGAGTTGCTGCCATGTGATTAGCTGATTAGAAATTTGCATTAATAAGAAGTTGAACAGGTGTACCCAACACTAACAATAAAATGGCACTTACACAAGGAAGGATCAGTATGAACAGTAATCTTCTCATACAATATTTTTTTTTTCTGAAGAACAGGTACTTTTACTTTAATAAACATTCTGTGCATTTTCCTGGTAATACTCAATGATTTTTCTTAAGTAGGATTTTGAATGCAATAGTTTCACTTGTAAGGACTAAATGTTGCATTGGCTGTATGCATGGGTACTTTTAAATAAAGTAGACCTACTTCTGTCATAAATATACTGTAACAATCAATCAGAATAAAGCTGGTTTAAAGAGAGAGTGGAGGGTTGCCTTAAAGGGAGAGAAGTGAGAATGACTTGTTTCAGACAGTGGATCAGACAATATAAAATGAGTAAGGAACTGTGAATCATGCGAAGCTACTCCAACAGAGTACAATAACAAAAATACTCAACTAGAAATGAACATAATGGGAACCCTTTAAGCAAAAAATCTGAATCTACCACCACTGAAAAAAAAAAAAAAAGTTTGAGTCAGTTATAAATGTGTGGCTTTCACCACATGTCTTTGAATTAGTTAATTCAGATTTAATTCAGGATTCTCTAAAAAGACAAAACCTGAAGGCCAAAACATTTTGATATAAGTAACATGTTCTTAGCATCTAGAAGATATCTTTACTTCTCTTAAAACTGACCTAGACAATATAGCTGTGTAACATCCTGATCTGACGCTGCCCTGTTTGTGTTCATAAAATGTACACGCTCACTGTTCACTCTAAATTGAGCTCATATATTCTGACTTTATGTGGACATTATTTCTTTGTTGTTGCAGCAGTGCCCTATTGGGATCTGAGAGAGTTAGTGAAGTTGGAAACTCCATTAGTGGGAGCCCCTGATGAAAACCCATCAAAGGCTCTGCAATAGGGATTGAGGTCAGGGGAAAGACCTGGCAGTGAAACCACACACAAAGCCATAAAGCCTGAGGTAGCTGCCTCTCATCGAGCATCTGCACTTGAGGAAGAATAACTGTGTCGCTGTCTGCAGACCTGTTGAATTAAAGGGGGCATTAACTGCTGCTTCCGCTGCATTATTGATGGAGAGCTCCATTCCTGAGGCCGTAATGCCTCCTATTTTTTCCCTTGCAATTTTCTGGTAGACATCTCACTGTCTTCAAACACACTTTCGTGCTGAAAGAGTGTGAGGGTTCAGGCAGAGTGCTTGCACTGTTCCCTGCAGGTTGCTTTTATTTTAAGCTGAACTGCCACAATCAGCGTGGAGCCACAAAGCCCCCACAACTGAAAATAATCACAGCATGACAAGCATGAGATGATTAGGGTTATGCAAGGTGCCACCTACAGTAACAAGACCTAAAAAGGCAGTGAGGTTTCCTCTGTGAGGTCACATGATGGCTCAAGTGCAGTAGATGTCAGTTTTTCCCTGTGGTGTAACCTCAAAGAACAAAACCAGAGACCTTTATTTGATTTTGATGCCAAATTCTCACTAACTGGGATTACCTTACGAGTCACCTCAGCTCCCACCTATAGTACATTTGTTGTTGAGCTCTCTAACAAAGGCTCACACTGCTGGCTTTATCTGCTCTCACACAGCTTGAGACACCTTACCTCCCGGCTGACCTCATCCTGTCATATGATTTAATGAGCGAAGCGGTGTCACAAACCACAGTGGCAGAGGTATGACAGGATAGGTCTATACAATGCATAGAAGATTAATGAGGCCATCTCCTTTCTCAATATGTGTGAGAGACACAGCATGAGGAGGAAAGAAACTTGATGACTTTGGGAATTGTATGATATAAATGACGCACACAGAATCAAAATAACAGCTTCTCTATTCATAGTCAATTACGAAGTGATGTGAAGCCTGCCTCTGGTCTACATACAGTATCTGCGTTGAATTTTATAGCTCACCAATGATAATGGGATGACATTTTTCTTGTACACTATCCATGGGGATTTGTGTGTTTTGCCCTTTGATTCTGCTTGCATGAGTGTGTTTTTGACTGTGTGTTTATGGAGTTTTCTATGAGGTAGATGGCTTTGGCTTCGTGATGATAACACTCTCAGAGGGCGGTCCAAAATCAATCAAATACAAATCCAAATGCTTGCATCCCATCTCCTACAGGCTGTTTCAAAGGTTGGTATTGATTATTCCACCCATTCTTGCCATTCGGGGGGCAGACGAAAGAGCATGCTTGAGAAATGGAGAGATGATAATGAAATTAAAGGAGGGAAGGCTTTTGTAGCCTGGACAGTAATGCATGGGGAGAGTGGAAGCTGAATGTCAAAGACACACAAATGTGTTATCATAAACTCTGTGAGCATTCACAAGCCTAATTCATGTCATGATACTGAAGTTCTTCAGAGTGACTGAGTTCACACAAAATTGTATGTGTGGGTGATGTGTTTGGGTAGGGTAAGGTAAGGGAAAGGGTTTTGGTAAGAGGGGAGTCTTCTTTGTGAGAACAGAGGAGACTCTTCATCTTGTTCTTATCCTGTGATTCTATTTCTGTCTATTATAGAAAGAAGACATCTACTAGGTTACAACAAAAGATGGTGTTCATGTGCACCACAGAGGTGTGAAAAACTCTTCAGCACAGAGCTGACGTCTTTTCTGTGTTCACTCACATTTGGTGGCCCTAATAAATATTTTAGTAGCGTTTTATTAAAAAAAGAATAAAAGCAGGAGCATAAAAACGGGAAGTCAGATGGCATCACAGGAAAACATCAGATTTTCAAGGAGGAGAATGAGAATTTTCCCGTTTATTTTTCAACATTAATTTATTAACAGCTGTGAAAGACGCAAACAAAACTCTCAGAAACACAGAAAGTGGATAAATAGTAAAGTGTTTAATTTTGAGAAGTTGTTCTTAAAAGTAGAGAGTGCTTGAATCACCACTATTTAGACCTACTGGTACCATTGTCTATGAGATATACTATCATTTTTTAAAGTGAATTAGGTGGGATCTCATTTTAAAATATTAATGATACTGGGGAGTCTTTAATTAAAACAAAATTATAAAAATAAATGTAGTACTCCTCCAGCCCAAATAATTTTCACACAGTCCCTAAATCTTTTTTTTTTTTTTAGGTCCACCCACTGACCGAAAATAACTCAAAGCGCTTCCTCTAAAATCATGCGGCGTCATAAACTGACCTCTTTCTTTTTTTATTGTCTCAATATGAAAGATACTGTATTATAAAAACTGATAAAATGTTTTATTAAATCAGTCAATCAACCTAAAAAAGTCACAAACAAATGGTTGCAAATGGCACTGGGGTAATTAGTGACTTATCTGATTTAGTTTTTATACAGCTGCTGGAGCTTGTTCGCTGCTGCATTCAAGAGGGCACAATCATCCAGTTATCAATGTCTGAAGCTTTCTGAGATAACGGTCCTCCCCGTCACCACCAGAGACCGCGGTCACACAGCACCGCTGGATGGCGCTAAAACACCGGCGCTGCATCAGCAGGCTCCACACGCGTTGTGATGAATCTGGCTGCTCTCTCATCCCTCGGACACCTCAGATCCATTTCTCTAACTGCATGAAAACGCCGCCAAAAACCCATCTGCAACCAGTATGTGGAAGGAGGATTGTAAAAAACCACAGCATGCTTGAATTCAGAAAGTATGAGTGACGGTCCGGCGTGTTGTCCAGCTGTCGTGCAGCTCTGGCGGATGGGAAGTTGTGAGTCAGAGGCGGAGGACCAGTAACTTTTATAGACTTTCAAGTCCACCGCCTCCAAGTAGCCAGCAGCCCCAGTTTAGAGTCATTTCACTCAGGGATTGTGCGTCTGGAGAGCTTAACATTAGACCAGTATTTTAGGTTATGTGTTGTCCAGGGCGTCTTGAAACGACAAGGAAATGCCATTTGCCTAAAGAAGAGGGTTCTGTTTTTTTGTGGTTGGCAATGGAGAATAAATGAAAGGGGCATTTCCCGGGATTAACTGAGAGAACAACGACAGGTAGGTTGGCATTATAGTTTATATTTTGTTCACTTGGTTCCTACCTTTAGAAGTGGATACTTTTAATAGAATACAATATTGTATTATTACTATTCATTATATAATGCCTAATTACTATTCAGTTTCTAATGCCTAACAACTCATGTGTGAATGTGAAATAGCAGCCAAACCTACGATCGACTAGTCTTATTGGTAAAACTATTGATTCTTTCCACTATGATAAATAGCTTTAAAAAAATCGTCAGGCAGCAATAAGCTACTGGAAACTCATGACTTTAGGGGGCGTACAGGTGTAGCCGCAGGCTGGCAAATGTTCAACTTCATATTGCCAAGATTCAGAGAATATTAGGTGTGCGCATCAACAGGAAACCATCACTGACAGCTCCGATTGGACAAAAAAGTTTCCCCTCTGAGAGATCTGCCCAATGTGCACAAAGGCACGAAAGGAACTCCCTTCTATTTGCAAATGCATGTATGAAACAGGAAACATTTTGCTTTAAATGAACAATGAATGTGTCCTCATCTATCTATCTATCTGTCTGTCTATCTATTTTTTGGGACCCTTCTATCCCCACTTTTGTCTTTATATTTCACATCACTTGTATAAAGGTAACCCCAAAACATAAAAGTAGCTCCCTGCAGTTAAGCTTCAGAAAAGAGTTAAATGGGGAGCTGAATTCACAGCAGGTGCAGGTGTGCTTCCATTTAACTCCAACATAAGAGAAAAGCAGCTCCAGCTATAAACGGCTTGTTTGTGACTTTACAAAAGTACAGTGGTGATATCTTGTTGTATTATATTGCAAATACACAGAAGGAGTCCCTAATGAGAACTGGCTCTTGTGTTTGGTGTCAGGTGTTGCACTCAGACTGTAGATATTTATTATTATGCCTACACACCACTGCGAATATTTCCCTTTCTGCAGCCTTGACTTTCCACTCTCCCTCTCCTAATTTGTCTCATCCGCGCTCCTTTTTCATCCACCTCAGTCTATCTTCTTGTTCACCTCGTTCTTTCATTTGCCCTTCATCCCCTTGACAAGTGTTGTGTGGTCAGCTGTTTTTTTTTCCTTCCCCTCAATTAGTGCTATCATCGCATTTCATCCTGTGGAATATGGGGATGGTAATAACCTTACACTCCTATTGCGGGGTGATACAATTCTGCTGTGATTAATTGAAGTCCCCTCAGAGAGTCAGAGGAGGTGTAGATCTTCCCTTTCACACTCGCTGACAGGCAACCCATTATATTGTTTTATAGATCGCCGTCAGTAGCCCTTGAAGCTGCCTGCGGCCCACTGTTGTTCTGGAGGGTTTTATTGTGCAGCGTTATTGGCTGGTAATGCTGACAGGCAGAGCAAAGGCCACCGTGGGATTACTGGAGATGGGATCCCTGTGACAGTTCCACTGTATTTGACAGTAAACTGGAAACTTGAAAAAGATTTGCTCGCTCTGCAGTGGTAGTTGTAAAAAAAAAAAAAAAAAGTGGGGATTTGTTATGGAGTTATGTCCACCATAACATTGCCTTACTGCACATTGGTACAGAGTACTCTAACAAGTGGTGAAACAAAAAAGCTTACTTGTGCTGTTTGGATGCAACAAGACACACATCAGTAATGCCAAATAAACAGCATGTACAGGTAAAACAGATTAGACTACATTTTTTCGTAAAGCTACCATTAAATAGACATTGCAACAAACAGCAATGCCTGTAAAAGGCAGAGCACAGACTGAGGCTTGGAGAGAGTACTTGATATGCATGAGCCACCAGGTGATTTCCAGAAGAAGAGAACACCATGGATAAGAGGCTTGTGTCTAGTTTTAAGGAGCCACCCCAGGCAGTATTTGTGTTCTCTGCCAGCTTCCTGCTCACCCTGTCAGATCAATAAGGCATAATATAAGAGTGTGGATTGTGTTTGCAGGCATGAGACAAAATAATACAGTCACTTATTTTTTTTCCATTTCGTACATATGTTGTGTAGTTGTACAATTAAGATTGCCTGTTTGTATTGCAGCTCTTCCAATTTTTTGCTTTTCCTATTGTTTGGACATGCCAAGCATTTCTGTTTATGCAAGATGCATATACATTTGACAGCCCAGTGCTTTGACACAGAGAAGATTGCAGAGCAGCACCATGAGTTAACCATAAAATCTGGGGTATTGCATCATTTCAGACATTCTGTATTCACCACCAGCCCTGCAGATTTGGTTTAGCGGAACAATAAAAAGTCAGCCATCTATCTACATGATTACACCCAATTTCAGCACCTCAAGATTCGCTGCTCAGTGGTGTTCATAGGCTAATGTGTTTAGAAAGCACAGTTTGTTCCACCTCTCAAAGCGCCAGCTCGAACTGCTGGGGTGAATCCGTCGGGTGCTTAAAGGGAAATTCAAAGCCCCACCATAGCGAGCAAAATGCAGCATTGTGATGCTCACATGCAGCTCTGTCATGTACAGCGGAGGAGGAGGACATGAGGAGAGCACATCCCATGTTTTATAGATGCCATTTAAAGGAGCATGCCCGGGATGGGCTGGCTGAAATGAACTGTAACCACAGACTAAACACCAAGACAATAAACTAACAAATTGGTTTTCTGGAAGCCAGCAGTGTCCCACTCACTTGCCTGGGCTGATGTGTGGCGAGCTGTTTTTTCCCTGAGAGATTAGGCTGTGAAGCACAACTCCATCTCTTATTTATTCATGGTGATTTGCTGTGTGCATGTTTGCTTGTGGGTGTGTGTGAGGAAGAGAGAAAGGGAACGAGAGAGTGCATGTGTGTGTGCAGCTGAAGTGCAGCAGTGTTTGTAAAAGTGGGTGTTTTCCAGAGCATATATGTGAATGATGTGTGTGGGCACATTATGCTTGTGTGTACAGGCTTCAGTATCGCCTACTGCTTGATTAAAATTGTGTATGTGTGTGTTGCGAGGTCACTGAATTATATCAGCTCCCTCTGTTATTTATTCAGTGTACATGACAGGGGTAGAGACACATAAAGTTCATCTGACAGTCTTGAAAAAGATAGCTCAGCTTATCACGCATTTAAAGGAATTTTTTCATGCTTGGATATTGAGTTGTTTGATGGATTTTCTGGCATCACAATCTGTCTGGGTGCTAGTTTGTTGTGTAGGCATTCAGTTTCAGAATTTGGATATTAATTTCTGTTTATTAATGTTTTAAACATGGAAACACCTGTACCATGTCAGCTTGGGTACCTTTCAACCCTGTCAGTCACAGCAGTAACCATCACGCTTCAGTTCACATCATTATTGCTTTGTGGCTACATTTAGCGACCCCCCCCCCCCAAAAAAAAAAAAAAAAAAAAAAAAGACAATAACAAAAAAACA
>VUQI01020542.1:0-12445 GCA_015106735.1 Paratilapia polleni | reverse complement strand
ATTAGAGCCCCCCCCCCCCCAAAAAAAAAGAAAAAAAAAAAAGAGCACCTAGCAAAAGGTTTATGGATATTTGCTGTTAAACAATTAGACAAGATTCATGTTTGGTTATTTCTTGAAAACACGCAGGTTTGAATCATTCAAAAACTGCATATGTCCACATGAAGTCCACAAAGTTATACAGAACGGACATTCGACACCCTGAGCGAGCTCTGCTGTGACAAGCAAGAGTTATCTTTTCCTCAACATGAAACGGGAAATAATCCACCAGGGACCTGCGTTTCATGAAACTTCAGTCATTAATTCATAAGGCTTTTCAGACCACATCAAGTTACAGAGCGGGGGTCGCTGGGTACTGAGGCGTGAACTACAGAGTTCCCAACCTCCCCTGGCATTAACATCAACACAAAAACTGTGTGCCAGGAGCTTCCTGGCATGGGTTTCCATGGCTGAGCAGCTCCTTTAGGTGTAATGTGTAGGGGGCCCAGTACTTTTGTCCATATAGTGCATGGTTCCTAATTTCGGTAGGTTAAATCATTCACCTCTCTTCCCATCTCCTCACACCAACAATAGCTCCTGCAGCTATGCTACATAACAGACTTTGTCACACAATATTGCGGGTGGATAGTGCTCTGTTAACAGTTTTTCTGGTAGAAACCTATTTTTGCATTCTGTGCAGATCCAGAGACAGACAGCCACTGGTAGTACTGCATTTTATTTAAACAATTAAATATTATTTTTCACAACTGAATGGCTATTTTTTTTAAAATATTTGATTGTATAATACAATTTTAAATATCTGTTGAAAGCCTTAATGGACAGTACTGGACATTACTGCTTCGTGGTTTGAGTTCGTTCTTCCTTCCAAAAACTCTGCTCAGAGAGGTGGCAGTCCTCCCGCTGTACTGTTCAGTGAGTGACACACTGTTGTTTCCTCTTTTCTCTGTGAGGGATCATTTTACTCATAAATAAAGCTGAAATCACAGCACAACCATAATCTTTAGTTTACAGGTATGGTGATTTTTGTCAGATGATGCCGTGGTTATAAAGTCAACCACGGCATAATACATGCTGTATATGCTGTTGAGTACTACTGAAGCTCGTGAACACAAAAGCAGTCAGGACAGCCCAGCATAAAATATAGCATTTGGGTCAGCCGTACACTGTTGGGAGAGCTCTTTAACCACACCCAGCAGTGATGTCCCATCTTTACATCATTGAAACAAGGTGAAACATTAAGCTACCAGAGATCAGTAGAGCTAAAGTTTTAGGAGAATTTAACTACAACTCTCAAGATGTGTTTCAGTAAAACACATACACTGTTTATGGTTTATTAAAGATGAAGATGACACTGTTAAGAAAACTAATAATATAGTGCAGTTTTGGCATCTTGTTTTATATACGCATTAAAGTTTTTGGGGAATACAAATTGTTTCTTAAATTTTCATATCTTGTTGATCATCTTTTAACCCCACAGATTCATCTGATTATCCCTATCTCGTGAAGTTGAGAACCACTGAGGTTAACCACTGATGTATGGCACTTTTAAAAGGATTCTTTCAAAATGGAACTAGCTCATTCTCCAGACAGCTTGTTGAGACCTAATGGTCCTGTCCATTCTGAAGACACTTGGTATACAGCGGAGGTATTACATGACTCGGCTTGGGCAATCCTCCAGCTGACTCTCAAAGTCTTGAGGACACTGAGGACAATTAGGTTTGAGTGGAGCGGAGCCTCAGAAGAGAAATTCACTCTTCCATGGAGGTGGTTTTCAGCTTTGCCAGGCATCAGACTTTTCTACCAACACTCCTTTCTTTCGCTCTCATCCTTCAGTCCCCCTCTCTATTGCCTTTTCTGTTGGTAGTCAGTATCTGGCAGCTTTCACTCACAGTGTTATGCCATTGTGTTGATTTCTCATCAACTCCATCTCGAGCACAGCAGCAAAAAAATTAAATTCTCCAAGCTTTCAACCATCCACCTAGTGAAAAGGTTGGGGAATTGTAGATTTGAGAAGCCCCACTTCCAAACCGTGATTCCTAGGGGAGAAAGGGCCCTCTCATTTTTTTGTTGGCAGATTTTTTTCTCTGCAACTCTTGTGGTGCCTGAGGGTCCTTAGCAATATGGTGTTACTGTCAAGTTCCAACTCGTGCCTATAATGATTAGACTGCAATCTGTGGAAAAAAATTGCAATTACAGGGTGTAAAAATGGAACTGTTATTTCTAGGCTTGTTATTTCTTTGGCGAGAAAGCAGGAGAATGGCAGCCCTGTTGTTATTAAGATTAAAGAAATCAAACTCAGTAAAAGCAACAATTAATGCCAAAGGTCTCTACCTCATGCAGCAGGGCTGGTTTAGGCTTTCTTTTCTTAAATTGAAAGCTTCACCATTTCCTTCTGTGGTTTTCTTACATGTATTTAGAGCATCCCCTTTCCTTTCCTCATGCCCATCATTATGTGAAAAATTGGACCTGGTTTAGATTTTGTGACCCGACATGAAGTCTGGTCAGGTTTCTCCATCATGAGAGTCCAACAGTGGAAGAGCTGAGGACTTCTTCAAAGCAGGCTTCTATTTTCAAAATGTCATTAAATGTATTGTGCAGAAGCCAGAAACCGAACCTTGATCTAATGAACAAAATTAAATCTGGGTACTTGTGTTTTCTTTCCACTATGACAGAATTAGCTCAGAGGTAACTCCAGTTCATGCTTCTCTTTCATCCATTCAAACACGCCTCCTCTTTCAGTCAGTTATGTACATGCACAATAAATAGTTATTTCACATTTCATTTTTAATTATTCTTTTGTAGTTTGATTTTTCAGTTGCATTTGGGTAACTGATGGCTAATAAATGAAACACACTTGTGTGTGTGCGAGGAAATGGGGAGTGTTTTTAAGTATGAGCCAGGATTGTCAGGCAGGGGGTTAGATCGGCTTATTAGTGCTTTTCCACGTGGCAGGTGGCAGTTTTCACTGTGAAAACTGTTTTATAAAACACAGTGTTTCCATTTTTTTAAATGATGCAAGAATTTATTTTATTTTTGATTAGCTAAAGAAATCTGAATTTATAAAATTATAAAAAATTGCAAGAGCATGGATGACAAAATTGTGAGAAAGTACACCCACTGCTATATGATGTAACTGAGCTTGACAAATACTTTATCAGCTTTTCACTTAAAGCTAACTTCAAAATGTATCCATATCTAGAAAACCAGAAATTTTTATTGTAGTCTTTATGTCTTTATGTGTACTGCAGTTTCCTCACTTAAGACAATAATGACAAACATCTTTTTAGTCGTGTGACACTGTTAAAGCTGAAGCTGCCCCATATACAGTAACTTGACAATTTAAAGTAACTCTGTTCCATTATAGAGTTAAATGTAAGAATCAGTAAGTATCAGTGGCATTTGGCATAGATTTATTTCACTGTGTCTAGAAGTGTCAGTTGGATGTGAGTATCGGTACCAGCTACCAAATTTCTGGTATTGTGACATCCCTACTACATCCTGATTCTTTGACTGAGCTGTTTGTTTTATGTGTCCTACCTATAGCAGTAAAATGGAGGGATTCCAAATTATCGGCTTTAGCTGTTAGTCAGAGCTCAACTGTGGTCTAGTTACAGGTATCCAGCAGCAGTTTGAAATACTTATTCCTCTTTTAGTCTGTTTTTATTTGCAAAAACAACTATTGCACACCTTTGTAGTATATCACCCCCTAAAAAACTTATTTTCTTTTGTCAGAGCAGTCAGAACATTGCTATGAGTACATAAATGCAGCCTATTTACCAATTCTGTTTTATTTTCTAGTCTGGCTAAGGTTTGAGTCATGCTTTTCCAGCCTTTACATAAGCAGATACATATGGGTGTAATTTGGATATGTTCGTGCGTGTATTTCTTTGATACTTCAGGGCTGCCATCCAACCAGAACAATTCCAGTATTCCTTTCTTTTTTTCTTTGCTAACCTATAATGCCAGGCTACCATATGGATTTTTTTTTTTAAATAATGACACAGGCACAATACATATATTTCTATTCAAATCAGGCTCTTTTAGCATATTAAACTTTATTTTAGACTATGTGTAAAAACCTAGGCCCCAGTGATACAGGCCTAGATACCGCTCAGCAACCATCTGACAACTACTGGTCACGAGGGAAAAATGTGTATTCTCTGAACAGTTGGTGAGTGGTTGCTGGAGGTTGCTGGCAGTAGCTAGGGGAAATTGGTCACAAAGAGGTATATTGTGCTGCACCAGAAACCTTTTTGTGATTGCTCTGGTTGTTAGCAGATTGCCGCAGTCACCCATGGTTTGCATGGAAGACTTGTCTGCAAACACTCGCCAACTACTCTCCGAGTAGTAGTGAAACTGTGAAAAGTGTGACACAAACGGGAAATGGAGAGCGATTGCCTTCAAAGTAAAAGTTGTGCCTTTTAGAACGTGTTGGCTGCAGCGGTGAGGCACAGCTTTTACTTTGAAGACAACTACTGCTCGGTTAGTAGTTGGCAAGTGTTTGCAGACAAGTCTGCATTTTCTGTGCAAACCACGGGCGACTGTGGCAATCTGCTAGTGACCAAAGCAATTGCAAGATGGCTTTTGGTGCAGCACCCTCTTTGCAACCAATTTCACCTAGCGACTGCCAGCAACCTTCAAGAACCACTCAGCAACCTAACGGGGAATGCACATTTTTCTCTCATGACCAGTGGTCACCAGCTGGTCGCTGACCATTCTCTAGGCCTGTGTGACTGCCTCCTTAAACATAAACAAATCAAACTATAAAGAAATTCATGGCATTGCCTGCTATAAAGTAACTGACATCTCTCATGTCTATGCAACAAACCTGTTTATAGTAGTTTGCCATCTCTGTTGTTAAGCAATATGCTAGTTCTTGCTCACAGATTTGCATTTAACTTTTCTATGTTTTTTTTTAAAGTGCCTATACCATAACTTGTCACCCTGTCAGTTTGTAAAAAGTCTGCAGAGATGACACACAGGCAGAGAGACACACTGTCATAATGTTACATAAACTGGTCTCTTATTTCCTTCATTATAGGTCAGGGAGCCTGTTACACTGTAACTTAGGCATCTTTTTTTTGACACTTTATTCTTGATTACAGTAACATAACCACTGTTGTTGGGAAGCAACTCACAGTGGGTACATACTAGTAACATTAATTCCCAGAACACTGGATCTTTATGACACACAGGTTCCTTAAAGTGTAAGGCTCTGCTGATATGACCTCAGATCCACATGTTTTCATGTGTATAAACAGATGCTCAAGCAGAAGAATCTTGAGTCGAATCAGGAATCTGCGACTGATGCTTTGAACCTTAGGGGGTAGCCATATTAATACTTGGGATTGTCCTCTATGAAGCAGCATTACATTCAGCAAAGCCCTTTGTAAAATGTGGAAATAGAAATCAAACTTACCGTGGTGACAGTGTAAACAAACCACTATATGCATAAAAAAAAAAAAACGTGAAGGAAATTTTTGAGCGTCCATAAACAATATTATGTTCTTTGTTCTACTAGAAGATCTCTTTTGGCAGTACTGTTCTGAAGTGTACACCCACATTCTGCAAGAAAAGAGCAGAGTAAACTTGGCAGGCGGGGTGTTTAATCAGTGAGCTGGCTTGACACCAATGTCCGCACTACTTTTGGGATTCCAGAAGTAAGCGTGCTTGCATATAGATTCCATTTTCAGTCAAAAATCACATTAAATATTGAGACAAACCACAAAATCCAGAAAAGTAAAAAAAACAAAACAAAACAAAAAAACACCAGTGATCTTATTCTTATTTTTATGGGGTACAACTGGATACAAGAAATTATAATGATGGGCCTTGCACCGTTTTAAATGGGCTATTTGTTTCCTATTTGTCTGTGTGAACACTCAAGCTTAGGGGCTCTTGTAGTTTCCATTCTTTTCATCCACCCATTTTCTTAATCATGTATCCAGTTTCTGGTCACTGGAGGGCTGGAGCCTATCCCAGCTGACCTTGGATGAAAGGCAGGGTATCACAGGGCTAACTCTATCTCTTGTAGGTTTTCTTATCATTTTCAGTCCTTCCTCTTGTGGCCACTCTTGTACCTGTAGTGCACATGGAGGCTTTCCTGGTACTGCAACACATTTCTCATGCTTTGATGGATGTTCCTTTTCCATACCAGCATTAATTTTAAAATACAAGGCAGAATTATAAGGTTTGGATTGTTTTCGCTCCCCGTCTGCTCTCTTTAGTCTTCCTTCCACTCTCTCTTTCCTTCAAATACACACTATTACATTCACATGCACACACAATAACTCCTTCACCACAGTGTGTGGGGTGACTAATTTCTCTTGGGCTTTGGACTTAGGCGTGAGAGAGAGGGTGAGAAGGAGAAAATGAAAGAGAGGTCCACTGGTAGCTCAGAGGAAGCCGCCCACACCCAAGAAGCCTGATACCACCTCTTGTGTCACCCCTTTGGCTGACTGTCTGTCTGCTCTGCCTCATAAACCAGCCCAGAGCACCCTAAATGTGTATAGCCTCTATGGGACCATATCAGTCTGATCACTGTTTACTCCCCAGCTTCAGATACTGGAGACAAATCACAATCAATGCACAAGACAAATTGAAATCTAAGTGTGTAGTTTCTGCATCCAATTTGAACTATCTTTGCTGGATTCTGTAGAGTGGAACGGTTGCCAATCACTGGGGCTTTGTTTACTCTCTGCGTCCTGCTGACAACTGGCTGGTACAAAATATCAGCTGCTGTAATGTCACACACTGTGCCTTTGTACAGTTTGATAAACACTGAACTGAAATAGGCCGTATGGCACTAAAAATACATGATGCACATTGCGCACATACATCAGTTATTTGAGAAAACAACAGTGTTATAGATCTAATAGTCATTTAGGGAACTGATTTTCAATTAATCATCAGAGAAAGCTTTTGAGAATCACTCTAGTGAAATAAAGACTCTTTTCTGTTCAAAGAAACTAAAGTAGTTCAAAGAAAAGGAAGAGGTTAAAGGAGGTGTAAACACTATTTCAAAAGCCAGAGTGCTTTTCCAGGTCTGCATTGAGGGACTGAGATTGTAGAAAATCTGGGCAGCAGTTCAACAGGAATATTACTAGAAAGACTTTCCTCAGAAATGGAAATATTAGTGAGGTTTAGTGCCACTTTCTAACCATAGTTGTTTTATCAATTTTTTTGTGTTTTTCAAGCATATTGAATACATATTAGCTTTTCACTGATAATTATTATGGTTAGTATGCAGCATGTGTGGGACATGAATAAAAAAAATAGTTTTGTTAATATGCCTTTAAAATAAATAATTTTGCATTATTTATATATATTAAGAGTTATATAGATTCACAAATACATTTTGTGTTTCAGAGAGAACTTCAAGTTCTAACATGCAGCTGAGTTTTAATCATTGTACCAGTATTGGTCCAGAGTTCCACAATTGGTATATCCCTATAGCAGTTACCTGATGGATCTTGAAATGTGATGATGCACAGCGGAAAGAAAGAAAGCATGGCTCTCAGGTTATTTTTTTAGGACTTTATTCACTAGGCTGTGCAGGCACAGAGCTTTCTGTGATTGGATGCAATTGTCTGCCCTTAGTACTGTGTGGTCTCTGTCTGAGCCTTCAAATAACTGTCCACTCACTATTTGTCTCCTCACTGCTGGTCAGCTGTCAGAGAGTTAGGTAAAATTTTGTGTGCCAGATGTGATAAATACCCACCCCAAGACATGCATATGTGTTTGAATTTGGCAAAATAAGACCAGTAAGACCATTTTGACAACTGGTTGATAGATAAAGCAACAAAGCACTGAACTCAATCCATTGCAGTTTCAAAGATAGAAGTATGTTATATGTAGTATGCACTTATTTCACTCCACTAATGACATGACTTGGAAGCTTTGCTTCTGACAAAGAACACCTTCCTGCTTCATGATTAGAGACATAATGGAGATATTTTCACTGCAATTCCCATTAACCCAGTTGTACATCTCTTAACACCTCTTCCCCTGGTCCTAATTTATTTAAACATTTAAAACAGGGACCTCAATTATTCATGTCCCCCAGCCGTCTGTGGCACTGGCATGGCCTCCTGTGGCACCCCAGTGAAAAGTGTGTCTAGATGGACACATTCCCAGGCTGCTCGTTAATTGATGCCTCAGTTGAGACCAGAGGTCTAATGCTCTCTCGCTCCTGCTCTCTTGCTTTCTCTGCCGATCCAGCATGTCGTCTCTTCCCTTTTTGACACAGAGGCTGGGAGAGGTTTTCTCAGAAAGCGTGATGTCATGAAGTCATTGTAAAAAGGTTCAAAGGGTGCTTTCACCCCACTAGACCGTTAAGAGGAAAGACTATGTTAGACGCTTTAGATCTGAAGGAAAACTCAGTTCATACTACAGGAGTCAAGACTGGTGTAAGTGGACAATGTACATTGCTCTTTTTTCTGTCCTTCCATCTCCTAACTCTTGCCCTTGTTTTGTTTCTCTGAAGCTGGGCTGTTTATTCTCATTCAGCAGAGTGTGTGGGTGACGGTTACCTCCTTTGCCTAATTTAAAGAACAGTCTGCAGCAGAAGGCAAGGTTCAAGGGGGTCATTATACTAAACACTTACCTCAGGGAACACAAAAAGTGTAGGCTAAAACAAGATGAAAAGTTAGGAAATTAAGAATTGCAAAATCATAGAGGACTTGCTTTTTCTACTCATTAAATAAAAAGACTACAGGAGGAATTGGCTTTGGGCAAAGCAAGAGTTTATTATCTTATTCAATCTTAAATGTGTAACAATCTGTATTTGTCTTGAACCAAGAAATTTGTACCCTTTGAGCCAATCAGTTACTGTCAGATATCGTTGTTATCTGCATACTGGAGTGTTAGGAACAAAAATTCTCAATCTTGAGCTCTACCTGAAGTGTTTTGTCAGTGCACAAGTTGTTGTTCAGCCTGGAAAGCAGTGTGGCTTTTTGAATCTTTTAGAGCTGAAAATGCACAGGTGGCATTAATTGTTAATTTAACTCAATTATAGTATTTTTTTTTATTTTGTGCTTGAGAGTCAGAGTTAGATGTTAAAACAGCATTCACTGTTCAGCATTTTAGTTCCCCAACAGTCACAGTAAGAAATATGGCCAATTCTGAACTGCCAGTTTTGTTTACTGTTAAGTCAGATCTTTTAAATATGTTTGATAAAAGTGCATCAGTCTTATTTTTGTTAAGCTGTTTCAGGTTAAACTGAGCTAGCTCCTATTCAGAGTTCAGAATCTAGAATTTTGAAGATCACAGTCCTGAAAATGAAGTAGTTTGTGTTCATTCCTTACACATTTTCAAATGAGCTGCTCTGAGATACACTATTACAGTAGAGCAGCCTCCTACCATCCATGTAGTCCCCAGTCACTGCAACTTCCCAACTACTTTTTTGACCACTTAATTTGTCATGAAGCAGAGCAACTCAAAAGAGATCGACTTACAAATGTAAAACAACTCTGTAGGACATTTTATGGCTGTTGGCTCTTCAATCACTCACAAATATTTCCCATGACTGGCTGCATGCTTCAACTCAGTGTTTCAGATTCATTGCCAGTCTAGCAAACATTTTGACTAAAACCTGAGAACCTGCCTGAGAATGAAGCAAATTCTGAAAGAAGAGTTGTTGGAATTGGGTGTTCTTCAGCCCAAGTTGCATTCTGTGGGCTCAGGATTGGACATAGCTGATGTGTCTTCCTCTGAAGCTGGGTTAACCTTTGAGCACTACTGTTGAAAGAACTACCGTTGTTGCAGTTGGAGATCGAAAAACTTGGCCTGGAAAAGCACATGTTAAGTATTGACAGCACTAGCGCTGGTAGTCAGCCTTCTGTTTCTCCTGGGCCTTCTCTTTCTTTTGATGTCAGGAGTAATCTGCGTTTGGTGCCTCACTTTTGTGAAAAGGACCTTTTCTGCTGCAGGTGGATGCTAGTGATGTAGGAGCAGGTGCAGTGCTGCTTCAGTCTGCCAAAAAAGGGGTTGAACAACCTGTGAGTTATTTTTCTATGAAATTTAATTTAAATTATTCTGTCATAGAGAAGGAGACTGTTTTTGCAATCATACTGCTTGGACATCCACTGCATCAGAGGAACATAAAATGCTGTGGCCGATTCTTTGTCAAGAGCACCTTGTTCTTGAGACTATACCCAGTTTTCTGGTAGCTTTCCTGGTTTTCCATCTTTATTTCCTATACTCTCAAAGTGCTTCTCCATGCACCGGGGTTGCTGAGTACAGGGTGGACTTAGATAGGCTGACTGGGTTGTCGTTGCTGTAAACTTGGTGAGTATGGTATAGAACATATTGAGTATGATTGAAAATGTAAGGTAGTAACCGAGTAAAAATATTTCATATTGACTAATGTAAATGAGGAAAAGGGGGAGGGTGTGACAAACCCTAGGCACTAGCTGTCTCTGTTTTGGTTTTTGTGTTGTGGTTTGTTCTGCAGGAGCTGATTGGAGAGTAATTAGCTGCATGAGGTACACCTGAGCCCAGTGAGCTTGGCTGTAAAAGCTCCCTCCTTTCTGCAGTTGTCTCTCTCCATTCCTCTCCATCCTGATTTTGATACCAGCCTTCTGAATTGGACCAGCTTAGCTACAGCATATTTTCTTGAGTTATTTTTGCTTTTTACACACGCCATGCACACTTTACACTACTGACTTGCTAACAAACGCCTTCTCTTTAGCTATGTTTTGTAAATAAACGATCCTTTTATAGTTACCACTTCATCCAATCTCCCTCTTTTGTTGCAGCCTATGAGCCAGGCTGTGACGATTAGTTCTGATTTCATTCATAAGACTCCTTCAAACGTTCACATGGATTGTCTTTAGCAGTACTTCTGGTAGTTGGTGGCTAAGCTTTCATTAGTAATAGCCATGCCGACAAGCTGTATTATTACTACAGTCCGTCATGTGCAACACGCGCTCTTCAAGCCACCCATTCGCAATACTCACGTTTTTTAGCAGCAAACCCTGTTCGCTCAGTTCACTATTCTTCAATGATGGTTTTTAGTGCATCGATACTAAACACTGCCAGTGACAGTGTCACTGCCAATTAGGGTTTCTAACTGTTTGGTGTGTTGATCCAGACTTGTTAAGTGTGCTACTTCCATGATATACTGCACATTTCAGTATATAGGTTTCTTGTTTCTTTGTTTCTTTCTGCTTAACTGCTGTAAGTAAGATGTAACTATTTCCTATACCTAACAGCTTTTGAATGGCAGCTAGAGAAATTGCATTTATTTTTACCTATAATGAAAAATGGCTTCTACATAAAGTAAAAGACAAGTTTTGACTTGGATATAGCTTCCAAATGAATATTTTAAAGTTTAATAAAGCATAATGGTACCTATGAGACTCAGTACTTATAAGAATCACAGAGGAAGAGGACCCAAAGAGGCAGAGTAAAATCCAAAATGCAGCCTTTAATCCAAGCAGACGAAGCAGGCAAAAAGGCAAGGTCCAAAAACACACAAGGAACAATTAATGAACAGGGAAATCTAGGAAAACCAAAAAAATCACAAGAGTATGCCTGGAAAGCTTCACAATTGCATTGAACAAGGACTTTCTGACAAGTGAGGAGTAAAAGGCAGGAAGTATATATACTAAGGGGACTAATAGGAAACAGGTGTGGCAGACAAAACACAGGTGACACTTTAGAGGGTGTCCCTCACAAAGGAGAGAAAACTAACAAAGACAGTAAGTAAAATTGGCAACAATGTAAAGAGACTAAGACTTACAAAATAAAATAGGAAATTGCTTAACACAAAACCCAACATCATGACAGTACCAGGACTCCCTGTTGTACACCTATTATCTTGTACTCTTGTCCTGCCAAACTTGATATCCTTATACATTTATAGTTCTGGACAAAGTATCTGATTGAGTCCTTCGCCACTTGGTTACATTTAACCCAATGTTAACCCAACTGTTTTAGCTAATTATAGGCCGATCTCTAACCTTCCTTTTATTTCTAAAATTCTTGAAAGAGTAGTTGCAAAACAGCTGACTGATCATCTGCAGAGGAATGGTTTATTTGAAGAGTTTCAATCAGGCTTCAGAATTCATCACAGCATGGAAACAGCTCTAGTGAAGGTTACTAATGACCTTCTTATGGCCTCTGACAGTGGACTCATCTCTGTGCTTGTCCTGTTGGACCTCAGTGCAGCATTCGATATTGTTGACCACAATATTTTACTGCAGAGATTAGAACATACCTTGGGGATCAAAGAAATTGCATTACAGTGGTTTAAATCATATTTATTGAATAGACTCCAATTTGTTCATGTAAATGGGGAGTCTTCTTCACACTCTAAAGTTAATTATGGAGTTCCTCAGGGTTCTGTGCTGGGACCAATTCTATTTACATTATACATGCTTCCCTTAGGCAGTATTATTAGAAAACATAGCATACATTTTCATTGCTATGCAGATGATACCCAGCT
>VUQI01020537.1:0-10249 GCA_015106735.1 Paratilapia polleni | reverse complement strand
TTTTTTTTTTTTTTTTGTTTAAAATTTTTTTTTTTTTTTTTTTTTTTTTTTTTTTTTTTTTTTTCTTTTTTTTTTTTTAAGATTTCCTTTCAGACTTTTGTTGTTATTGCCCACACTCCCCACAGGCTTTGGAGTAAAGTTTAATTTTACATTTTGCTGGCTGTAACAGCTCCAAAACTCAGCTCTGGCACTGGAAATAAATTACCTCTCAGTAGCCTGACATTTAGTGAACAAGTGACACCTTCATAGTTGTGGCTTCTTTCATGACAGAGTGAAGTTAATGCTCATCACACTATTAATGAACCCCCTAAAAATAGCCCTGCATGTGATGACTCCCCAGGGAAGCTGTTAACTGAGCAATGTGTGGGTTACACGAGGCACAGGGTGGAGGTGTAAGAGCGTGTTTGGCTGTGTGTGTTTATACTTGGCTAATTGTGTGCTTGTTTTTGTGTGTGAGAGAATGCAAGGATATGTGTTGGTGTCAGCAGCGAGTGATTTAGAATCAGTTCAATAAAATTACTGTTTCTCAAGTGGCAGAAAATGGATAGAGGGATGGATGGATGGATGGATGGGATGGAAGTTTCTCTCCGCAATCAAAATTCAGTTCTATGAAATTTTGTTGAATTTTGAATATTAATACATTTAATTTCATTTAAAGGTTACTCTGCTGCTACCAGGATGCATATAGGAACTCTTTACTGCCACATGCAATAGCTTTGTATCCAACATAACACATATGTAAAACAGAGAACCATCAGAGGTCTCGCAGCTTGGTTTCATAAACCTCACAGTTTATGAAACCTCACAAACAAAAAATACTGACCTATTCATTTTGTCGTGTTTATTTTTAGTATGTATATTGATCGATTTTTATTTTGTGTGCTATTCCTTTGAGCTATTTTGTCTCATTTTATGAAGCTATTTTACTTTATTGAACCATGTTTTATTTCATTGTATTCTATGGTACTGAGATGTTTTATTGTTTATTTTATTGTCTTTGTTTACTTTGTAAAGCATTTTTAACACTAGAATTCCCCAATTTTTGAGATGAAAGACATATCTCATGGATGCGCTGGGATGCATCATCACTGATGTACCCTGGGGTCATCGGGTGTTTCAGGTTTTTCAACATCAGACACCCTCTCCCAGGTGACAGAGCCAGGGTTGCGTCCCATCAGGAATTGTCCGTGGAGCCTCCCTCCCTCTTGATCCAAAGCCATCTGTGACTTCAGTAACTGATCTAATGACCCTCCTTTTACCTTGTCCAGTGATGCCTACCAATGCAAGCACTTTGCAAAATGAACGCCCTGCAAATCCTCAGCAGCCCACTTCCACAGGCTTGCAGTGAGTTTGCCAGCCTTTCCTGCATCCACTAGTTCCTGGTACTTGGCACCCTCTCGCTCATTTGCCTTGTCCATGTTCTCTTTCCAGGGCAATGTTAATTCCTATATGATCAATTGCTTGGTGGATTCAGATACAATGATCATATCTGGTTGCAGCAGTGATGGTGTTGTCTGGGCTGAGAAATTTAGCTGCTTGCCAAGGTCCACTTCCAAATGCCAGTTGCTGGAGGGGGTGAGGAGGTCACCTTTTGCTTCCGCTTGCGGGTGAGATTTCTCCCCCTTTCTGACAAAGGCAATGGTCTTTGGCTGATTGCGGCCTCTGATGTTTTTAATGGCCTGTCAGTGAATGCTTTGAGGACCTGGCCATGGTGCCAGCGATAGCACCCGTCTCCAAGAGCCTTTAGGCAGTTGCTAAGGAGCCCTTTCCAGAGCAGGATAAATAAATTATATCGATCTATTTACTTAAAGTGTAACATTACAGACAGGAATAAGTAAAGAAAAACCTCCTGTATAATGTGTTACATGTCTGTATAGAAACAAATGTATTTACACAAAAGCTGGCAGTGATTCCACTGGTTGATCTTTAAAATCTTAGAAAATATTCCCAAATGTAATTCTTATTCCAAAGAGTGTTTCATGAAAAATGCACATGCACAGTACAGTGTGTAAATGATTGTATGCTCAATAAATGACATGTTGGCTTTGTAGACTATGAACGTTTTGGTTTCCCTCCAATTAATCACAAATGAAGAGTGCAAGCATTTGGTCATGTAGCTCAGTTGGTTGTCACTAGCTAAGGGTTGCATCAGGAAGGGCATCCAGCGTAAAAATCTGCCAAAGCAAACATGTTTTGGTTGTGCGTGAGTAACACCATGGCAGCGACTACCCAGAATGCACTGCGATTCCCGAGCTCTATATGAGGTAGAAGATGCATCACTCTGTAACAAGTTCGGGCGGCTGTGGCTCAGGAGGTAGAGCGGGTCGTCTACTAATCAGAAGGTCAGTGGTTTGATCTCTGGCCCCCCTAGTCTGCATGCCGAAGTATCCTTGGGCAAGATATTGAACCCCACATTGCATTCATCGGACTGTGTGTGAATGTTAGCTAAGCCTTTAAGTATAGATAAAAGCACTGTATGAATGTGTGGGTGACTGGGTGAATGTGGCATGTAGTATAGAGCGCTTTGAGTACACAAAACTGAGTAGAAAAGCGCTATATAAGTACCAGTCTATTTACTGTAATAAACAGTGGACTGTTTCTGAAACTGCACAGAGCAAGAAGTATTCTCACTGATCTCAGCAGTCACAACCTCCCATTTAAAATTTTATTCATACCTTCTTAATACATGAAACAAATCAGTTTTTAATTCCAATTCAGTACTTTCAGTATTTGGGTTAGAAGATAAAGTGTGTTAAAGGAAGCATATGCAATACATTTTCATTCCTTTTTAATGAGTTGTGAGAATTTCAGTGGGAGGAATTACATTTTGCAAATGAATAAAGGAACATTTTGATATACTGACAAGTTTTTTTCTTTTAGTTCGCACACTTTTCCCTCATTATGTGAGAAGAGATTATACTACAGTCCAAATCTTTTGCTAGAACTGTCAAGGGTTTTAAGGGTTTATGTGCACCAAAGTGAAAAAGTTAGTCTTGTGAGTTGCATGTCTAGATTAAATTGTATGTAGTATTGTATAAGTAATTATTTTGATTGTGGATGCTGAGCTCCTCATGCTGTCCCTTCAGTGTGCTGTGCTCCAACAAGAAGTTAAGAATTAATTGGGTCACTTTATTAATAATTCAGTAGGATTTAGTGCTAATATCTCACATAAATAGAAGTGGAACTTTTGTGAGCTTTGCTTTAAATTAATTTTTATTTCTTTTGAAAGCCCGCAGACTAAACTAAGCCGAACCGACTTTTGTGTTTAGTCTTGGCCATCGAAGAGGCCGTTTTCACTAGAACAGAACTAAACAGGGGGAAAATACACAGTTTGAGACCAGCCTTTGGGTTCCCTTGTTCATATTTTTAGTGGAAAACTGTCTGACACACTCGTTTTGTTTGAGATTATACCATACATTATCATGTGGTGACACCACTCATCGACCTACCACTTGTAACAGGCAAAGCTGCAACATAACAGCAAAACATCTTGGAAAAAATAATGCAAGTCTGCACAAAAATGGTCTGTATAGCACAGATGTCTGTGGACTGGAATGTGCTCAGATATGCATATTTATTTAGATGCATTTTGAGGAAATGGCCTTGCACTGAACACAGCCTAAAGGTATTTAGACACCTGGTCCAATTTAAAGGCAGAAAGTCTTAGCCTGATTTAGAAAAAAAAAAAAAAGAGAAAACCACTGAGATTTCAAAGAATATTTTGTTTGTGGAAAGGTGCAATATAAAAATATTTTAATTATATTACACTATTACAATTTAATTCTCTGTTTTTTGCCTTCTGACTGAAATGGAACTCAACTTCATTTATGAACTCGATTTGTGGAGTGGCTGTTTTTCATTCTAGCAGTGTTTTCCCATGATATATAAATATTTTACTCACCACATCTAATATGGCTTTTGCAAGGTCATTTGCTAGCCTTTTTCCCCTCAAACAGCATGGGAGTGTGAGATCAAGCAAAAAAATGATTACCATCCAAAATTAAGTCAAGACATTGTGGATTATATGTGGATATATTATACATCAGTTGGGAATCCCACTTACAGATATCCCAGATATCAGATAGCTCACTTACGGACAAAATCTTCCAATCTAACCTGACTTCCAGAGATTTAAAGTTCAGCCTGCTGATTGCTCAGTTCATTGTCGCTTGCATTATCATTAATTAGACCCCATATAATTAGCAAGGATTACTAAGCCCATAATGTTAGGACC
Source organism: Paratilapia polleni (assembly GCA_015106735.1). Taxonomy (NCBI): domain Eukaryota; kingdom Metazoa; phylum Chordata; class Actinopteri; order Cichliformes; family Cichlidae; genus Paratilapia; species Paratilapia polleni. The sequence continues at coordinate 6,015 of VUQI01020537.1, read as the reverse complement.
TTTTGTGTTAATAGTGTTGGACACCCAGCGACTGAAATAGACTGCTGAAGTGCATGCTGGGTAACAGCATGAGGCAGGGGTCTTCCACTTGGCTGGAACAGAGGGAAAGATCTTTGGTCTGTCATTTTATTATCATAAATCCATGCGGGTGTTATGTGGAATCAGAGCTGATTAGTAGAGACTGAAATACTTCCTGCTGTTCTTTCAATAATGTACAGTGGGGATATACGATAGCTGGCAGACATAATGAAATGTGCCGTTTAGCATACAGTACATGCATGTGAGCTACGATTTGTTAACAGCATTGGCACACACACATTAGCATGTGTATCATAGTGCTGAATGGCTGCTGTACTGCCAAACTACCACAGCACATTCACAAGAGGATTATGAGAAAACAAACACTGAAACTAATCCTTTTCATTTAAGCAGGAGTTAAACCGTTAGCTTACCAATCTGATACAGCTGTGACAAAAAAAATTATTTATTTTAGGTTAGAAAGATTATAACACTAACCAGACAGAAGCAAACTCAAAGAGCTCAGATGTCCCCCAAAGACAGTATTCTGATCAAACGTCAAATATTCATGCAAAACACCACGCACACACCTACAGTACATCTCAGTTTTTGAACAACAAAGGAAATATGTAATATTAACTCACAATAATGCTTATTCAAACTCTGTAACACTCAAACATTATGAAACCTCTGATGTCCTTTCCATGCCCCCCCTCCCATAAGTAGGTCCCCATTAGGGAGTTTTCCCACTGAGATGTCATAGCACATCACCATTAGTTGTTTAAGAGGGGAAATGTACAGTCTTCCAGCCCTCCGTTCTCCCCCTAACCACCTTGGGGCCCAAGCAGTCCGGGACTGCTGTTCATGAGCTGCTGTGGTGACAAAATTATGGGGAAAAAAATCCAGGATACACGCATTTATCTGGACCTGCACCAAAGATTAGGCCAAGTTTGACAAAAATTGGCCTGGTAGCTGTTGTGGAGAGATGGACAAAAACAAACTGCAATGATGTCTGGACCACTAAATGTGCTTGAACCTGAATGACCAAACATAACATCTGGGTGCTGATAGAATTAAAAACAGAACAAACTCAAAATGTTGGGGTTATTCAGGTTCAGTAAAACCCAAGATCCTGCCTTCATCTGAAAATGCACCCATTTGCTAAAGCTGTTGATGTTCATTCATTATTTCTGATGTTTATTCATTATTTTTGCATCTTTATGACATTTAATCTCACTTAAAACTGAGCGGGATACTAACATACTTCACTCAGATTTTTCCATATTTCTTTTGTTTCTCTTATTCATTTCTTTTCCTGCTATGTACCCACATTTAAATCTCTGTGAGAAATCAGTTTAATGTACTTACATGCCACAGTAACTGACAATTTATTTAGGCCTGTTAATCATTGTGTGCTTAATTAGATTTCAATCTTCCTTCACCTAATTTAACCTGGTGAACATGTTAATAGTTCAGCTGCACTAATTGGCAAATTGCTGTAATATGTTTCTGATTAAATTATGAGTATGTCCATAAATGCTCTGAGCCATTCTCACCATATTTATTCCTACAAAGCCAATGCAAATTCTGTGGCTGTAAGACACAATATTCAAAGACAGTGATGAACAGAATGAACTCTGTACCGAGGTACACATCTGCTTTGTGTTTGGTAGATTTCATCACACAATGACAACAAGGCTGCCTGTGTTACTTGGGCAGTACATTTGTAGCCGGAGCAGAAGTGCGTGCATTTTCAGCATGACTGGCATCTGTGTGAATCAAACCCCAAAACCCTACAGCGCTACTCTAACCCAGTGAACATTACTCATTCACGTTTACAACCGCAGCTCGTTGGAAGCTCCTCTGGGATTTGACCCCACCACCTTCACAGTAGGAGGATGATGCAAGAGCGAAATTTTCTCATCAGCTTTCTTGTTACAGATTTATTTCTTCCCATCTCTAGCTGGTCCACTGATTTGCTTTGTTTGTTTGTTCTTTTCTGTATTTGCTGCTGTGGATCCAGTCATGCTCTGAGTCTGTCACATAAATGGCATCTCTCGAAGTTTTGTAGGTGTAAGTAATGCTTCTGTAGTTGGCCTCACTTCTGTTATGCTTCAGCTCTTACGTCTTTTGGTAAATTTACACACATACTGACACGGCTAAGCAGCTATGATTACATACAACAATTAGCCACAATATTAAATCCACTGACTAAAATGTTCTGCTGAGAAACCTTGGGTCCTTGCATTCACATGGCTGCATATATAAAATTTATTCATCCAGTAGGGAATCTACACTCACCAGCCACTTCAATGGGTACAACTGTTAAACTGCTTGTTAACCCTAATATCTAATCAGCTAACCACATGGCAGCAACTCAGTGCATTTAGGCATGTAGACATGGTCAAGACAACCTGCTGAAGTTCAAACTGAGCATCAGAATGAGGAAGAAAGGTGATTTGAATGTGGCATTGTTGTTGGTGGCAGACGGGGTGGTCTGAGTATTTCACAAACTGCTGAACTACTGGGATTTTCCCACACAACCATCTCTGGCCTCCACAGTCACTAGAGCTCCATCCAATAGAGCACCTTTGGGATGTGGTGGAATGGGAGATTTGCATCAAGGATGTGGAGTCGACAAATCTGCAGCAACTGCGTGATGCTATCATGTCAAAAATCTCTGAGGAATGTTTCCAGTACCTTGTTGAATCTATGCCACAAAGAATTAAAGCAGTTCTAAAGGCATAAGGGGGTCCAACCCTGTACTAGCAAGGTGTACCTAATAAAGTGTAGATTACACATATTGACAATTAAACGTGCTTACAGCTGATTTCAAACCAAAACTCTTAACATAACCTGCTCTGGGCCAGTTTATGTGTTCAGTATAGGTTACCATAGCCAGGTAAAAAGAGAGCCACCTGGTTTTTGTCAGGTCCACTGTGAACGTTTTCTTACTGCTCTCTTCGTTGGTTGTTGTTTCTTTTTCATTGTTTCTTTTTATAATTTTACTGGGATTTTATTTTATTTCTTTTTTATACAATTTTTATTATTATTGCAGTTTTTGCTTTGCTTTTCAATTTAATCATGTTTTTGTTTATGTGGTTTTTGTATTCCTATTTTTAGAGACATGTACTGTTTATATGTTTGCCTCAAGTGGAACACACTTTAGGTCATCTCCTGTTTTTAAATGTGCTATATAAATAAAAATGGCTTGACTTGACTTGACTACAGAGGCCCCACTGTGCAACCCACAGGACCAAAATAATCAGCTGCCAACGTCCCAGTGCCAGACACCACAGGACACCCCTAGAATCTCTGTGTCTACACAATAGTAACCGGGTGGTTTTAATGTTGTAGCTGAATAATGTACAATATAAAACATCTGTCAGACACCAAATTCTCCCAGCTCACTTTTTACCTTTTTCTGTTTTTATTTCTTAATTAAAGCTGTACTCTCATTTGACATAAGCACTATTTAGAGGCAACTATGACTGCCTTCAACTCTGTAATTAGGATAAGAGTATGGGATTTACTATTTCAGTAAGAGCAGGGTATGTGTTATCTAAACTCAGAAAAGTTAAGTGTCTTCAGGCAACAGTCACAGGCCTGTTTGACATTTCTGGAAGAGCTGATAAGCCCTTAAGCCTATATGGCAGCCTGAATTTTGACAATGTTATCTGTGTGCTTGGGTGTATCCCCAGTAACAGCAGCCCGGTAGACATCCTGACTCACATTTTATAAATGACAACACAATCCTTCATGAAATCTTGTATTACTCAATCAACAGAAAATTCACGGCAGTAAGAGATTGCATCCCTGCCTGCACTACTTAGGTATGAAGGGATGTCTGGAAAGTGCTGTGCAAACTCACCTACAATGACTGCTTAGCATCAAATATGAATTGACATAATGTATAATGAAGAGTCACTTGCACTGTATGTGTCACACCATTACAGAAGGTGATGCACAGTTTTAGTAACTATCATTTTGTTGTGGTGTATTCTCTCATTTATGTCTCATCTGCGGTCATTTCGATGTTCTCACCCTTACCTGGGAGTCTTTTCCCTCTCTTAATCCGATCTTAACACTTCTTGGAAAATAAATGTCACCCCTGTCACTTTTCTGTGCCTGGCTGTCAGCTTTTTAGTGGCAGTAAAAGGCGGTCTGGGCCTGGGCTTGGAACTCATCCCTCTCTAGCCTGTAATTGCTTCATTAGAGCCTCTGCTGCATCTCTGCCTGGTAGCTGGGGAGATTTAATAAGAGCTGTGAGGATGCTCTCAGACTCTTCTGTCTGTGCTTCTGGGATGTTGCTGGGGAGTTTCTTATAACCAGGCTTTGTTCCAGTGAAGACTGAAAGTCAAGGAACATCAAACTAAGTACACTCCTGGATGCCTTCAGTCTAACTCAAATGCTGTTCTCCCACATCTTTTGTACTGCTGCTATATCCCCAGTGGCTATGCTTCTTCTGCTGCTGAGACTGTAAACCAGAGTGTAGGGAAGATTAGGTTTCTTGTGGTCCATTTTCTGAGAGATGAGACTCATCGAGTTACAGGACAGCTTGATGGGCTCATAAAGAAGACGTACAGAGTGAGTGTAAAGCTTTATTTCAATCCATTTTCAGCTGAATGCACTTAAAAAGACTCTGTATGCCCCCATGTCCCTACCACTGTACATTTATATTATTAACTTACTAATTTAACAAAGTCACTGGGAGCAGCCAAGTGCATTGTTTGACATTTGTAAGCTGTCTTTTGTACTGATGCAGGGTTTATCCTGGCTCTTAATGGGCCTTAAGCATGTTAAAAAAACTGGTTACAATAAAGGCAGTGAGGCTGCATTATCTTATTTGGCAGAAAATAAGGTGATTTTCAAAAGAACCATTCAGTAAATAAAAATGTCATCAAGTTTCTTTTTAAAGTCACACCTGCAGATTCTGATAAAGTGTAACTGACACCATATATAATAATTTTTTTAAACAGAAATATCAATTTAGAGCAGCAGGGTGGTGCAGTGGTTAGCACTGTTGCCTTATAGCAAGAAGATCGTGGGTTTGACTCCAGGCTTGAGCCTTTCTGTATGGAGTTTGCCGGAGTACCTGGTTCTCTCTGGGTACTCCAGCTTCCTACCGTAACCCAAAGACACGCATGGGGTTAGGGTAATTGGTGACTGTAAACTGGCAGTAGGTCTGAATGCGAGCATGAATGGTTATGTGTCTCTGAGTTAGCCCTGGAATAGATTGCCAACCCGTCCAGGGTGTACCCTGCCTCTCGCCCTATGACAGCTTGGATAGGCTCCAGCCCCCTTGTGACCCTAGGATAGGATAAGCGGAAGAAAATGGATGGTTGGAAATCTCAATTTATATTCATAATTAAATGCTGACCTTTTAATAACTTAAATTTTTGCTAAAACTGTGCCTGGTTACATTTTTAATCACTGGTTATTGGTGATGTCAACCGGTCAGTCACTGACTACAAAGGAATTTCATCAAATTATTAAAAAAATCCTTACATTTAAAATTATATTAGTTTGTCTAATTATTTTTAATTAGTTTAATAATAACTACAGGACAAAAGACACACCTATGGGAGAGAGACAGAGTTAATAATAGCTAATGATTAAATGCAAGTGGTGTATAAACACATGGAGAAGGAAAGGAAGTGAGGAAGAGGAAGTACTCAGTGCATCATGGGAAGCCCCCAGCAGCCTAAGCCTATTGCAGCTTAACTAAGGGATGGTTCAGGGTCACCTGATCCAGCCCTAACTATAAGCTCTATCAAAAAGGAAAGTTTTAAGCCTAATCTTAAAAGTAGAGAGGGTGTCTGTCTCCCGAATCCAAACTGGGAGCTGGTTCCACAGGAGAGGGGCCTGAAAGCTGAAGGCTCTGCCTCCCATTCTACTTTTAAATACCCTAGGAACCACAAGTAAGCCTGCAGTCTGAGAGCGAAGTGCTCTATTGGGATAGTATGGTACTGAGGTCTTTAAGATATGATGGGGCCT
>VUQI01020534.1:0-16082 GCA_015106735.1 Paratilapia polleni | reverse complement strand
TCCCTCTGCTCTCTTCTGTTTCCCCTCACCCCTAACCGTTCACGGCAGATTCAATTAAATTCAATTCAATTGTATTTATATAGCACCAAATCACAACAACAGTTGCCTCAAGGTGCTTTATATTTTAAGGTAAAGACCCTACAATATTAGAGAGAAAACCCCAACAGTCAGACGACCCCCTATGAGCAAGCACTTGGCAACAGTGGGAAGGAAAAACTCCCTTTTAACAGGAAGAAACCTCCGGCAGAACCAGGCTCAGGGAGGGGCAGTCATCTGCTGCGACCAGTTGGGGGTGAGGAGAAACAAAAGAGAGCAGAGGGCGACAGGACAAAAGACACACTGTGGGAGAGAGACAGAGTTTAATAATACACAAGTCCCAGTTTTGATATTCCTGTCATTTTCACTGAGCAGGCTGCCTGACTGGCTCAGGAATATGCACATAGATCTTTAGTTTTATTTAGTGTCAAACTATCTACCTAAATGACCAACAGTGAGTGTACAACCAACCCAGCATGCCACTATGCTCAATTCATGTGCAAAGGGAAAGAAAACTGCATGCGTTACAGTAACTGGATAAGACCCACTTATGAAGAACAGATAAATAGGCTTATTTTACAGTTTTACAGTATTTACGGTTTCCTTGTAATAATTATTGCATATGAAGATTTTACTAAAATCACTAAATATGATCATACTAAAAGTAAATAAATGCATGGAGGCCCTCCAGCCACGTTTCCTGGACTGACATGCACTAATTAAATTTTCATCTTATCTATGACTGCCAATCCACCGTTTATTTCAGGCAGATGGTGGCACACAAGAAATGTCCCTTTACTTAGCTACAGGAAGAGGCTAGTTGGGGCAAAGATGCACCCATCCGTCAAAGAGCAAATAAAACGTTGTAAAGCAATGGCTAAGGTACCATCAAAGCAACACATGAGGAAATTATTTTATGTGTCATCACAGTGGGCAAGAGCCACTTAAGCAATATTTGTTCATGCTGTTATCACATGTCTTTTATAGAACTCAAGAGTTCATGTGTGTTTTGAAGTATATTATAATTGAACAATGCAAAGGCTATGTTTATTTTTGTTCTTGTTTTTCTTCTTTAGAAAAACCACAGTAAACATTTAATTTTACTTTATGGCAGGAAACAGTCTTTTAGTTAAAATTTACTAACACTTGTTGTAAGATATTGAGATGCTAAACTTAGATCAAAACACTTTTTTGGTTGTTTGTTTTTTAACATGTTGTATTGTGTGTTAATATAAGTCACCCCTGAGTCAGTCATGGTCTAGTCTAAGATGTAACTCAGATAAGAGTCACTCACCATGCTTTTCTGGGCTATAACTACAAATAAACTCCCATTCACCATGTTCTTGTCTCTTGTAATTTTGAACATGCTAATTCATTCATTAAAATATATACTTAAATGGAACACAAGATAGAATTAAGACAGACCGCATGGCCTTGGAACTTGAAATGTGCTCACCACACAGTGTAAATAAACAGTGTGCCAGTAGAAGATACTGCTGAAACTTAATTAAGATTCAGAAAAACATAAGAAATCTGGGTCCAAGTGCAGATTGGGCAGAGATCTTCTTTAAATAAGTCCAAAGTTGATGTACTGCATAAAGAAATGAATGGCTAAATGATAGTAACTTCCAGGTTACTATCATTTCTATTTATTTAGAGTAGTGAAATCCATTAGTTGGCTGTCTGACCAGTTTACTCTTTTACTGACTAACTGGACCATATTCTGGTTTGCAGATGGCTCTGAATCACTGTAAATTTTGACCATTAACCTGAAACCTGTTGAAGCATATTCTAGCTTTCTAAGAAATTAGTAAACAGAGAGAAGAAATACTGCATTTATCCCTCAATTTAAGGCATATCATGCCTATCTGTCAAAAGTTTTCAGGGTGGAATCTGCTGGCACTGGTCCAAGGTACAGACCAATTGCTCTGCATGACTGACCTGTCAGCTGGTCTGCTTCACTCACAGTTTGGAATGCTGCATCCTCATCTATCTTCCCTTAATGCAGCACAGTGGGGACCTGAAGCTTAAAGCAAAATGGATCTGCCTCCACACTGCAAGATAAATAAAAACAATGCTGTCATTCCCTCTGGCTCTGTGCTTAACCAGCCATATCAATGACATCTCTGTCGATGTGACCTAAAGCCCCAAAGAAACAACAGGGCCATCTGAAACACTCAGGGACTTACCCCGGGTGCAGACTCACTTAGTGTATAAAACTCAACTGACGACTTTAAGCCTAAGTCAAGGCTTTATTCCTGGCCCTAAAACTAGCTTGTTGATTCTGGTGGCAGACTTCAGGCATACCCTGCTGAGTAAGTCTTTGACAAAGAACTCCAATATCGTGAAACGATGGTAACACTCAGAGATAATGGGAAAGGAAATATTGCCTGTGGTGGCCAGAAGATGTTTTTTCCTCACAGTATTGTCACTGTATATCCAATTTGCTAATCCCCCTCCCCACTGTGGGCAGGATTGTCGTTCTGTAGTTTCTGAGTCAGATTTTTATATGGTATCACTATTACTGACAATGCATCTGTCATAGACCGTGCCTTTACCACAACCCTCCCTAACCTCCCCACTTCCTCTCTGATATATTCCCATTTCTGCTCTGACAGTGTAGAGAATTGTTTGTCATCTTATACCACTTGCCAGCAAATGAATGTAGCACCTGTTGTGTGCATTGCTCACCATGTTGAAACAGTCTTCTGCCAGTTGATGGTCTTTTATATTTCGATTCCACCTTCACCTGTTCCCCCTTCTACATTCTCGAGTGTATTTCCTCCCTCTCACTCTCTGGCAATCTTTGTTTCTTTTTCTCTGACTCCTCTCAGAGGAAAACCTTCGAGTACTTTCCCATGACAACTGAAGGGATAAACTGAACTCCAGTGATCGACCAAAAATCTTGTTAGTGGGCAAACAACTTTGCCTTTTAAAATCAGCACACCAGTAATTGCCAGATTCAGAGCCTGTTGGTTTTTTTCATCTCCTTAGTTGTAAAAAGTACAGCTGGCTATTTGATGATCACTTTTTATTGTCTCCTACTGGATTCAAGCGCAATAAATGAGGTTTGCCAGTGCAGACGTGTTATAGTCTTATATTCAATTCAGTGATGGCTAGACATATCTAAATAAAAACAATATTTTTCTCTTTTTTATTTTCTTTCTGTTTTATTTATTCATGGTCTACAGTGACAGTTTTTAAGAAAACAATGTGATTCTTGAGGAGTGGCTGATTTAAAGTAGTAGAAAAGCGAGACAAACTGAGACAAATTAATCTGTGTCAGTGAAAGGGCAGAAAGTAATGATGGTTTTATGAGCTTTTAACTAATGAACAAATTTAACAATCCGCTCCATCGCTGCCAGAAAAACTACATTGTACTTTTATCTGTTCCTGTAACAGTGATGAACATTTATTTCACAAAATCAATACCTCATATTGAGAAGTACATTTCTGGTAGCATTGTTTTAATATTGTTTTAGAATATGGGGCTATTTTTCAAAGTTCTTTTTTTATTCCTGTGCTGCTATTGTGTGTAGGATGTAAAGAGGCAAATATTAGCTTAGTTAACTGTTTCTTGTAGCTGTTTTCCAATATACCCTGGGAAACACTGAAATGAGGGGAAAATGAGGGGGCATAAATAGGACAGAGCCCCAGAGACACGCAATCATTCCTACACAACCAATTCCACAGACTGGAGCTACTTCGTACATTTGCAAAACCATAGACTGTATTTGTCAGTGGAACGGGATGCCTTGGTTCACTATTTTATTGATTTTTAAAATGACGTGAGCCAATTATTTTTGGAAACTAAGGCAAACCCTGAGTGGAAGAGACGGTTGTTGGTTCTGAAAGTGGCAAATACATCAATGTGTGCAGATTTTTCAAACTTAGTGGGCAATGGAACAAACAAATTACAAAATTGCCTCACCCTGCCATCTATAATCATCATCTGCTTGTTAGCAAAGTGTTTCTCTGTGGCTCAGAAACATGCGCGTAAGTGACAGCTTTTAGCTTTATTTTATTTTACTTTCTACAATCGTTTGTAGAAAGTGCTCAAAATTACAAGCGAAGACTGTGGAAAAAAAAATAGAAAGGCCTATTTTTATGCAAATCTGCTTCTAAGTAAGCAACCACAATCACAAAGCATAACAGAGATCAGATAACATACTGGCCTTCCAGTCTTTTTTTCTCTCTGTATGTATGCACTTGCCTCTATATTTGTCAGTTCCTCTTTTTCTCTCTTTTTATTGCTTGCTGAAAACAACTTAACCTGAGGTGTGTTTGTGTGAGTGTGTGTGTGTGTGTGTGTGTGTGTGTGTGTGTGTGTGTGGACACACTCTGGACACAGACAAAGGAAAGGATGCAATGTGTTCATGTGTGTATGTGTGTGTGTGAGGTTCTGATTATATTAGCCTTTATGCGCAAGCAGGTTCACTGACGTCAGTGCTGAGCAGCATCTCATAGAAAAAGTGTGGTGGAGGCCAGTCAGCCATTCATAAATATAAGAGCTTACGTTTGTGTGTCTGACTTTCTGTTGGTTATTCACAGTTATATTTTACAGCACCGAAATTAGCACATCACTTAACCACTTATCCAATTCAGGGTGGCAGAGGGGTGGAGCCTATCCCAGCTGTCACTGAGTGAAAGGCGGGGTACATCCTTGGCAGGTCGCCAGTCTGCTACAGGGCCAAGACAGAGAGACAGACAACCATTCTCGCTCACAATCGCACCTATGGTCACAGGTAGCCTAACATGCATGTCTTTGGACTGTGGGAGGAAACCAGAGTACCCGGAGAGGACCCATGCTAGCACAGGGACAACATGCAAACTCCATACAGAAGAGCTGCATGACCAGGGTTTGAACCAGGAACTCTCTTGCTGTGATGCAACAGTGCTAAACACTGCACTACTGTGCCACTCATATTCTATTCCAAAGTCATTACCTGCAATATACAAGAAATCATTATGTGTTCAAGGCACATAAAGAATTTAAAAATAAAAATCAATTTCCTTTAGTGTCTGTCTTGTATCTATCACACACACACACACACACTCACAAGCCTTCTGTCAGCACCAATTATTCCTAATAAAAATGAATGAGAAGCCAGTAGCATTTCATAACCTCTGCAGTTAAACCATTCCTGCGTGTATTTTGAGCCTTGTCTTAAATCAGAGCAAGACAGCATGACTCTGAAATTCAAAATAAAACATATAATATTTACACGAATGCGCTATTCAATAAACTCAGGGGTTTTACTGCTAAAGCATTACTAGATCTGGTCTGACCAGCTATCTTATGACAACACACTGCACCAGATTTTAGCATTTGTTAGTCTTATTTAATTGCTACTTCACAACAAAATGGCAACTTTATCAAGCATTGCATAGTCTAGTTTTACGAATGGATTGTTAGCTTATGTATAAATTGTTTAAACTGAAAAATAAACTGCAACACATGAACAAGCCCATATGAGTTTATAAATGGCACCCTAAATCTATGACATCATCAAAAAAAATCCCTACATTAGAACAGTACAGGCAGCTACATTATCAGGTAGGATGATAACAAACTCAATTTTAAATTAGATAATATTTCACACATTTATTAAACTTACTACTTTACTACTTTGAAGGAACCACTTTACCTTCCACCCTTTGTCATCTTTCCACTATTGCTATCTAATAAAAGCTGTAGCCGTGAACTTTTCTAAACATTATCCGAGAAATGACAATGCACGTGTCCAAAGCAGTCAGAATAGTAATTAAGCAGTCTTTGACATACCAGCTCTGTCAATCTGTGTGATTTCCTATTGTGCCAATTTGTGCCAATATGAGATTAGTGCAGGTAGTAGTCGAGTGAAATCAGAGCCAGGTAGTGGCCAACTTATGTCCTTCTTCCTGCAAGCTCAACCGACCCTAAACATTTTATTTCCAGTAGTGAGAATCTGAGGCAGAAAGTCTCCTGCTATGGGCTACATGTGACTCTCCTTAAATTGTCCGGAGTTCATTTGTGAAAACAGCTAAAGACAGAAAATGCTCAATAAATGTCATCAATTAAAGACCTGCGCCTTGTCCTGTTAATTCAGTCCCAATTTCAAAATAACATTTCTTCAAAGTGATAATATTCAGCCAATGCAAAATAAATGAAAAATTGGATCTAGACATCCCACTCTTGACCCCTGATACTGCTGAAGTCCCCTTAAGCAAGGAGTGACTGCACCTCAAGCTTCTCTGGTGGTGTGTCTCTACATGTGACTCCATCCTCCAATGTGAGACCTGGATATCTGGGGGGCTGTTTGACAGAGTGTGTGAGGGATATGCAGAGAGACAAAGTGCAGTTGCTAAATTAGTCTGTTATGTAATCTTCTGCTTCCACTTGTTATTGTTGTTTTCACCAACCCAATCATCAGCATCATTGTGTTTCTCATTTTCCACCTTTGATGCCCATCCATTGGTTCGGGTAGGAGTACATTTGACTTAAATTTTAGGAATTCCTGAATGTTCACTGCATGTCCAGCATAGATTTGCAGTTTGAAACTACAGTGACAAAAACTATAGGACAATGTATATACTGATAAGGCTTTAATGTTTATACAGTTTGGATTGTTTTTTGCTTATTGTTATTTCTTGGATTTCACAGCATTATCTTAAACTTAAAATTCCAGTAAAACTATATAAAATAGTGCATGTTAAGAATCTACAATTTCGTCAAATACTTTTAATTGCCCACTATGCTTTAAAAATAGCCCTCTTTGAATTTTGTAATTCTATGTTGGCAAATTAATCACTTCTGTGTCAGGACCATGCCATTTCAGAGAAAGGTACAGAGTGCCTGCATGCAATCAGTGTCCATTTAAAATGACTGAGTTATTTCTGTGTAGCTGTAGTAGTAAAAGGCACCTGTTGAGCATTGACAGGGCCATCAAGCTTCAGTGTATTAGCAAGCCATCTGCTGACGACTGCTTTCAGCACCATGGACAGCACGACACCACAACAGAGTTTTTAAAAGAATTAAGAAGATAAAAAAGAAACAAGACCTTATGGCAAATGAGAGAGAGAGGCAAAGAGAGAGAGGTCTGGCCATGTCATTAGGGATTAGCCCAGCTGAACTGGTTGCAGCTTTAGTATTAGTAGTGCTCTTGTCCTCAGACAGAGACACACGCATGGATCAAGCACCACAGTAGGTTGTTTGATAGATAGATAAAATGTGCCAAAACAAAACTAGAATCTCCACATAAGCTACAGATTCAGTTCTTCATGGATAACATGGATAAAGCTTTCGTTTTCCTGTCCTGCCCTGAGCATAAGGACAGCAGTTTAAGTCTCATTATGGCATCTTTCCTCTTTCTCTGACACACCTACTGAGCCCTTAGACACCAACAGTCCAAACAGGCAATAACCGCATACACAGTCTCAACTGCAAATATTCTTAATTAAATGTCCCACCCTCTTTCATTTGGGTCCCAGTCGCCACTCTGTCTCGTCCTGTCCTCCTCTCCACCCTCCAAGCATAGCCTCCTGCAGCTCTAGTCCACTGGGAGAAGCGATACCCGCCCTAAACTCTGTCTTCCCCCCCTTTTTTTTTCCTCACGTAAAGACGCTCACCGTTAAGGTGACAGGAAGGGATAATTTACCGACAATTAAGTCGACTAGGCGAAAACATCAAACACCACCTATAGGAGGGCGCACGGTTTCCGCCACGTTATAATGCGCCATCACTCATGAAAAAAAAAACTGCACAAAGGAAGACAACAAAAAAGGGTGGGGGAAGAGGAGTGGGGAGTTGATAAATGAGCGGAGAGGGTGGAAGGTGATCAAGTTTAAGATAACAAGAGGGTGAAGAGAACAGAAAGAAAAGCGAAAAAAGCGAAGGAAAAGCACTCACTGTGGCACGGTCGGATTAGAGGATACCCATGGATGCTGTAGTCGGTCACCAGCATCAACAGCAGCATCTCCGGGCTGCTCGGTGCATCAGCGGCAGACAGCGCGGGAGGGAGGGTGAGGCTGATGATGTAAAAAGCTTTAAATCATTCAGGAGCCCGCTGCACGACATGTGACCGCCGACACTGTGTATTATTCATCCGGTTTATTTCCTGACCGGCCAAGACACCAAGATGACCGGACATCGTCGTTCCAGCCCACCCCCGTGCCATACACTGATCCAACCATGACACAAGGATTATCTACTACAGTGTGCGCACAATATTCCTAAAATTAATGTTCGCATCGTATATGAAACGGAGAAGGGTTGTTATTTTATTTATAGAGAAATTATCTGATCAAAGAATAGAAAAGTTTTGTAACGCTAAGAAAACGCGTTAGAATATCTCACAACTAATTAGGTTAATTGGACATAGGCCAGTAACATTGGGTATAAATAAAAAAAGAGCATCTCAGAGAGGATGAGACTTTCAAATTAAAAGCGTCATCCCCTTTTAATGAGGGTGAGGATGGCCCTCAGCCACTCTGTGAACGACATCATGTGCAAACTCAGTATGTCCAGAATAATTTAAGCATAACATTTGTAAAAGGTACTCTAAATTGCAAAAAATTTAGGGTTTTCATCTATTACAGTAGATAATATTAAAAAATCTCAGTATACAAGAAACAGCTTCAACACAAAGTGAACGGCTAAAATCCTTTATCTAGGATGAGAACAGCAATTGGTTCCTTTAGTTAGTTTTAGATGGGTTTAAATGTGCATTTGCATTGTGGTTTTATTATTTTACCATTTCATTGTGCTAATTATTAATATATTATCGAATTGCTAAACACATCTGCAGCAACAAATCATCTTCCATAATGCAAAGGGGGTGGCATGCAGGCATGTCTGTCAGATATAATGACGTCAGATTTAAACAGCTACTGGACATTTTCTAGTCAAGTGGCAGAATTGGTGTTTAGTGTGCCAAGGGGAACCACCGTTCATTTCCAAAGACAGTGAGCAGTGGCAGTGAGAGTCATGCAAAGGCCTGTTGTTAAATTATTAAGCCTGCGTGGGTCTCTGATCAAATATTTAGCAATTATTCACTTCCAAATTAGGCCATGCCCCACCTCTGGTACAATATTGAAATCCATCTATAATGTTTTGAGCAATCCTGCTAACAAATAAACAACAGGAAAATTAAACTAATGACATAACCTCCCTGGTGAAGGGAATAAGTTAAAACAAGTGCAGCATAGTTAAAATACATAAGTACAAACATACAAAGGCATTAACTGACCCCGATGACAGCTATGTCAAGCTTCAAATTTCCCCAAATGCAAAGGGGTGCATGGGCGCTGTACAAAGATAGATGCTCCATACCAACTTTGCATGGTGGTGTCAGCTCTTAACCTTACAAAAGTCAAAACCACAAGCGTAAAAACACAAGAAACTGATTAAACGATGTGTTTATCTGCTTAATACATTGATTATTATAGTTTATTTTTCATTAGTTATTTGTATTTGTTCAAAATGCCTTGTTTTACATTAGGTTTAGTTTCAGTTTGTCTCCAAAGTCAGTTTGCTCATTTCAGTTTAGCTTTTGATGTTTAAAATGTGTATAGTTTATTAGTTTCTGTCATAAAGCTAATGTGAACATGATCCAAATGCAGGACACTGAAGGTATCCAGTGAAAAGTGAGCCTTTATTGTAGCTGGGAAAACAAAAAAATAAACACAAAAATCAAAGAAGATCTGAATCCAAAAGAACATAGGAGTTAGGCAGGCAACAAAACAGAGGAGAACATAATAGACAATTTAAGAAAGAGGAGCACAGGACTGTATATACGCGGAGGGCTGATTAGGCAACAGGAGCCAGGTGGGGAAAGAAGCACAGCTGAATGCAGTTAACACAGGTGAGAACAGTTAGGGTGGGGTTGACAATCACAAAGGAGGGGAAAACAGAGGGTAAAATTGAAGTAAAACAGGACACAACAGAAAACTAATCTTCAAAGTAAAATAGGAAATAACCAGGAGACTAAGACTACACATGATTACAGAGACAGGGGAACAGGCACTAACTGAAAGATGAAACAGAGGGAGGAAAAGACAGGAAAACACAGGGAACTAAAACTACTGCTACTCAAGACATGAACCAAAACACTCAACAAATAACCATAAAAAGAAATAAACAGGAACCAAAGGCTCAATAATAGAACAATAATCCAAAAGTTAAAAAACAAAACAAAACAACATAATACGAGGACATTTATCTGGAAAGATTTAGAACAGACATTAAAACAGAAAAATGTTTTGTGAAGGCTATTAACTCACAGTCACGTTTATTTATTTATTTTTATAAGTGCTTGAATGGACTAAACATGGCTTAACTGTTAGGCCTGTTGAACTCTCATCACTTGCTTAGGTCAGTGGACCAGCGGCTCTTAGTAGTCCTTCAATCCAAACTGGCACTTTAGGCTTTTTCTAAAGGGAATCTCAGAAACTTTGGAACAGGAATCCCCTCCAGGTCAGCTCTTCTGCTTCACTAAGGGAGTTCATATCTCGATTAAAATAATATTTATTCTCACAGGCATCTGTACCAAATCTCAACTTTATCTTTAGTTCGGCAGTATTAATGACTGTGTCTGTAAATAATGGGATGTTGTTTTAAGGCTAACTTTGCTTTAATTACTTTATTTGCTTTCATTCTGTGTGAGATTTTAATCTGCACAGTACTTTGAATGAGTAAAATTAACGTAAATGTTTTGAAAACTGACATTAAAAAATCAACTCACTTTGCTGCAGCAAGGAGAATGAGCGCAGGATAACAATCCCACGTTCACTGTAAACACAAGTAGGCTATGTCTATGATTTCCTGCACTTCTAGTCCTTGCTACACTGAGGTGTTTGTTACCATCATGGCTGCAGCTCTGTTGTGTTTTCCAGCTCCCACTCATTGCTTTTTCCTTCATTTTTAAATGTCAGCTACTCTGCAGTCCAGCTGCTGTGTGTGTATGTGTGTGAGAGAAAGATGACTCACTATCACTGCACCCTAAGCGGTGAGACAGCTGTGAGACCTAAGTGCCACTACCCATAATTCAACACTGTCTGATGGGGTCACTGGGCTACAGGGCAGGAATGACCCTTCATGTCTGACAGATCTGAACCTGCAGGAATGAACACACCACACACACATCCTGCTTCCTCAAATGTCAGATAAGAGCAGGGTCAATACCTCTGCTTACACATACTGAAGTGAATTTTAACCATTAACACATTGCACTGGCTGTTAACATGTTTATGGATGGGTCTGTATGCTCATTTAAAAACATCTAAAAATAAATGTGTGCTTTTACACTTTTCTTGCCACCAAGAATCTAAAAGATTTATCAAATCTTATATTTCCACCCTGTAATGAACCTGTCTGCTCATATTTCAACAT
The DNA here is from genome assembly GCA_015106735.1 of Paratilapia polleni. Taxonomy (NCBI): domain Eukaryota; kingdom Metazoa; phylum Chordata; class Actinopteri; order Cichliformes; family Cichlidae; genus Paratilapia; species Paratilapia polleni. Next base: position 4,678 of record VUQI01020534.1, on the reverse strand, counting down.
AATAAATGCTCCATATTCACACGTTATGAAAACTCTATATCCAGCTCAATAGTCTCTCTTCCATCCATGTCAGCCTCCTCGGCTCTGCTCTAAGAGGCATGTATTATTCAACAAAATCTTAAGAAGTAGTCCTTTTACTCCCTCTCTATGGAGGAGAGCTAAGAAGAGAGAGGATTCAAAAAATGGGATGAAAACTGAAAGAGTGAAAACGTGAAGTGAAAATTAAAGGAATGGAATGTGATGAGTTAAGAGAAAGATAAGACAGAAGGAACAAGGGAGATATAGGAGAGGATACAGCAAGATATATAAAGACAGCAACACAGACAGAGTGAGTGAACTGGAAAAGAGGGAAAGACTGAGCTGTGATGTTTTCTATATTTTTGAACAGCTTGGCCGTGAAGTTGCTTTAAGGACACTGCAATCCTGTCTTTCTCGCAGTCTTTCTTATCCTCTTCAGCCTGAAGCTAGCCAGGTTTTGCTTTACCAGATTTCAATGCCTAAAGATAAATTTGATCTTTCATCCTACAGTGAAACACAGCAAAGCTGATAATATGATAAAAATATGTCTTACTGATCTGATGCTGAATAAACATTGCTTGAGATTTGTGACAGAAAACAGCTGGCCAAACCAACATTAGCTTATTGGCCCCAAGCTATACGATAATATTGATATCGCACTTGTATGTGTGTTAAGTAAGTTTAGAGCCAGGGGCCAATGCAGCTTAGAAGGCAAGCATTATATTTAAGAAAAAAATAATCTCTCTAAAGTTACAGGTTGTCATTTTTATTTTCTGTTTGTCTGTAGAGTAAACAAACAAATGCAGTGAATATTATCTTACAAGTAGGTGGATTCTTTTAAAATTTAGGACAGAGTTGCTGTTTCCCCCTGCTAAATTGTTCCCGTGCTCCAGCTCTATATTTAACGTACAGACATGAGTATTTTTCCACCCAACTCTTTGAAGAAGGCAACAATTTTCCAAAGCACAGTGCCCAAAATTTTAACACTCCATTAAGGGCACTTTCAGCGGCATCTTAATACAAATGCACTTGTAAGTATTACCATGTGCAATTAGTACTGCAGACAAATTAATGAACTTCCCACTTTTTTTTAATCATACCTTTAACAAGCAACTCCCAGCTTGGTAAGGAAACAAAAAAGATGAATGTTAAGGTTCAGATCAGAATACTAATGTAAGAAGTTCTGCTACGGAAGACTATGCCAAATGCCTTAAACTACCTTTTCCATGGTTTTGTAAAGAGTGTGTTTTTCATTGTGCTGTGCTGCGTGACCACCACCTCTAAACTGACACTTAAACAAGCTAAAACAAACCTTGTTAAGTCTGTGCAAATACAATTTTACACAGACTTGGTCTGCAAAAGGCAAAACCCAGAGGGTTCACACCACTAATTGGCAGTGCTGTCAGTTAATGCCATGGTTTCTGGAGTCTCTTTGAGGCATAGCGGGTCCTGTGCCATGATCCTCTGCAGCGCTTTTAAGGTTGGCCGTTCCCACAGGTGTTTCCTCCACACATGGGGTCATTATCGATGGCCTCCACTGGTGCTTCAACCCAGCAGCCATGCAGTCTCAAGCGCGTGCGTGCATATACACCCACCCACATACAAGTACACAGACCTAATAAACAGCTTCAGCAGTTCAGCAGGAACAGACGAATAACTCTGTATAGCTGGACCCAAACCAGCCTAATTGTGCTGTGCACAAAGTTTTGATGTATAACTGTGAATGTGTATTGATTGGTGTCTGTGTTCTGTATGCCTATTTGGCTGTGTACTCATTAGTTATTTCAGAGATGATTAACAGCATACTGTGGCTTCATTTAGCTGGCTTCAACAGTGCATTTTAGTCTGACAAATGTCTCCAGATACAGCCATATTTAATTCAAGACGAAACTGCTGACCCATTCACTTCTAAACATGTCACGGAGAGATCTAAGAGGCATTTCAAACTGGAACAACATAAGCAAACCTGAAGTATAAGGGAAAATCTTTTTATCCTGATGAATGGATAGATAGGAAGAATAAGGATCTCTGCTAATTTCCTCTTCCAAAGAAGAATACACAACATACAACTAAAAAACTATAGAAGTATCTGAACTGGATGATAATTTTATCCTATTTCTTCCCTGCTTTACATTCGTGTCAGTTCCCTTTTCCTGTCTCCTCATCTTCCACATATCCCAGTGTCACTCACACACACAGACTATCAGTGTGCTTTGTACATCTCCCAGGTGAAGATCTCTCAGATCTATTCTCGCAGAGGAAGCTTGTGTGCTTGCATGTGAATTTCTAAAATGAGCACAGAGCCACTGGATGAAAACCTTGTATCTCCATGAAGCCCATGGCCTCATTTTCTAATGCTGATGAGTTCTTGACATTTTAGTTTGGACTGGATTCTATTATCAAGGTGATTATACTAATGTGTGCTTGCGTAGTGTTTGGTAACCATGGCAGCTGTATGTGTTTATAAGTGTGTGTTAGCACCAAATGTATCTACATATATAGTGTGCATAAGTGGGGCAGCCAACTACTTTTTCACGGTGGTGAGAAGCAAACATTACCTGTAAATCATTAATTATTTAGTTGAAATTACTTTAATGCATTTGAATCACTGTCATCTTGGAAATCAGTAAAAAGATACATCAATGAGGTATAATGGGTTGTTTCTGCAGTATTGTTTACTTTTCTGCTTTCCATGTTACACACATAAAATATGGCTGGTTCTCCTACTTCTTTTGGTCATTGTTTGCTTTGGTTGGAATCAATGAACATACAGATAGCAGCTCACCATGCAAGCTCAGGAAATATAACATTTCAGGATTTAATAAATGATTCAATTACATTTCATCTTATGAGTGTCCATGGGAGATTGACTGTGAGAGCAGCTGCTACAAGCATATGCATGAGTATGTATGCCTTGTGTGTGCAGAGCGTTTTTCACCCATGTGTTCTCACATGTTATCTCATGGAGACCAAGCTTAATAGTGTAATTAAGTGCAAGCATACTGATATAAAGCCAACACTTGTGAATGCAGCCATGTGAGAAAAAAAAAAGGATCAGGGGAGCATCATTTTTAATGTCAGGGTGGGTGCAGCATTCTAATATTTCTGTAGAACTTGCTGTAATTAAATAAAACTGCAGATGATAAGATATCTGCAGGGTGTGCATGTCTTTGTATATGGGGTAGATGATAATGTGTGTATCCACTGCTGCCATTGTTATAAGTGTTCTGTCAGAGAGGGGAAAAATAACTTACCACCCCTACCTTGGGGAAATTGACCAGTCTGCTTTTCTGCACTCTTTATTTCCTTCCATTAATGGTTTTCCTCAGTTTTGCCCTCTCTCTCCTCGGTGTCTGCCCACACACATAAACACATCACCACGGGAATGAAAGATGGAAGCAGGGGGTGTTCTGTTTTATGAAAATCTGGACAAAACACCACTGATGCCATTTTCAGTATCTCTAGGATCTTTCCCTCTATCGCTTTTTTCCCCCCTCTAATGTCTTCATTAAGACGTCTGCACAATTTTCAGTTGCCACGTTGCCATATTTGACATCATAAATCAGCCTCCCTCCATTCATCCCTCTTGTGCTCTATCTGTCTCTACATCTTGCTTTAAAAATTGCTAAGATAAAGATAGACGCTGTTCACCCGTTAATGAAATCCACCTGAGGCAAGCCATGACTCATTCAGTGTTTACCCTGGATGATGACACAATGTCCTCTACATCCATCATGTGTGCATACACTTACACCATTGTATAGTAATCAGATGTGTGAGGCAATGGGAAAGTTTGGGCATTTTATGGACGTATCTATTTTTGGTTGACACCCTGCCCCAACACTGGATCACTCTTATATCTACTGCAGCGAACACCTTTACCATATAAAGTCACAAATGTAGATATCCCTCCAACAAAACATCCCAGACAGATACTAATGCAGTGTTTGAGATCATTTGAGATTCACAGATTAAAATGCTGCACACAAATGTTCTATTTGTAAGGTCAGCAATGTTTATAGAAACAATGGACATCATAACCCTACACAGCTGCTATCACAATTAATCTAAAGCTTAGCTATTCAGTAATATTTATTATAAAACTAAATCATTTGCTATGAAAGGCACTGATCATAGTGACGAATCCACAGAGAATTATCATTCAACAATGAGCACTATAGAGCTTTTTATCCTCTTTTAGTTCAAATTTATATTCATATTATTCACTCATTGTGTCTTTAGGGATCCGCTAGCTTAGCATAGCTTTTAGCTTAGCTCATAGCCGAATCACTGTCAGCATGGCTTCTCCTGTCTCACCTCTTTCCTGCTCTGTGTGTCAAATGTTTAGTTATTCCTCGGCCTTCTTTATTAATAATGATACGTGTAATAAATGTAGCCAGTTTGTAGCTTTGGAGGCCAGGCTCAATGAATTGGAGACTCGACTCCGCACCATTGAAAATCCTGTAGCTAGCCAGGCCCCTGTAGCCGGTGCGGGCAAAGGTAGCTTAGCTCCAATTAGCTCTATCCCAGCAGGCCCCATGCAGCCGGGGAATCAGGCAGGCTGGGTGACGGTGAGGAGGAAGCTTAGTCCGAAACAAAAGCCCCCGGTACACCACCAACCCATTCACGTTTCAAATCGATTTTCCCCACTCAGCGACAC
>VUQI01020533.1:0-11807 GCA_015106735.1 Paratilapia polleni | reverse complement strand
CCTCCTCCCCTGTGGGAGCTGGATTCTTCTTTGTGGCCAAGAAGGACCAGTCTCTGCGACCCTGTATTGATTATAGAGGGCTGAACCTGATCACTGTTAAAAACAAGTACCCATTGCCTCTCATCAGTTCGGTGTTTGAACCCCTTCAAGGGGCCACCGTCTTTACAAAACTGGACCTCCGCAACGCTTATCATTTGGTTAGGATCCGGGAGGGGGATGAGTGGAAAACGGCCTTTAATACACCCCTGGGGCACTTTGAATACCTGGTCATGCCCTTTGGCCTCACAAATGCCCCCGCCGTATTCCAAGCACTAGTAAACAATGTGCTAAGAGATTACCTCAATCTGTTTGTGTTTGTCTAACCAGACGATATTCTAATCTTCTCTAAAAGTCCCGAGGAACACAAGATCCACGTCCACCAGGTATTGCAAAGACTGCTTGAAAACCGTCTGTATGTGAAAGCTGAGAAATGTGAATTCCATGCGCCCTCTGTAACCTTCTTGGGATATGTGTTTGAGGGTTTTCTTGGATTCGCTAACTTCTATTGCCGGTTCGTCAAGGACTACAGTCGTGTGGCGGTTCCCCTCACTCAACTAACATCACCCAAGAGACCCTTTATCTGGTCTCCTGAAGCACAGTCCGCTTTTCTCCTGCTCAAAGAGCGACTCGTCACTGCCCCGGTCCTCGTCCAGCCAGATCTTCAGTTACAGTTCATAGTGGAGGTGGATGCCTCCGATTCCGGTGTGGGAGCCGTACTCTCTCAGCGCTCAGGCCCGGGGGTTAAGTTACAGCCTTGTGCCTTTTACTCCCGGCGTGTAACTCCGGCTGAACGGAATTATGACGTTGGGGACCGCGAGCTGTTAGCAGTTAAGATAGCTCTGGAGGAGTGGCGACATTGGTTGGAGGGGGCCAAACATCCATTCATAGTATGGACCGACCATAAGACCCTTGCCTATCTACAAACAGCTAAGAGGTTAAACACTAGACAAGCTCGATGGTCCTTGTTCTTCGCTCAATTTAGCTTCTCTATTTCCTATGGCCCCGGTTCTAGGAACCTCAAGCCGGATGCCATGTCACGTCAATACGCCACCAGAGAGAAGAACACTGAACCAGTAAACATCCTACCCTCCACCTGTTCGGTGGGAGCTGTTACCTGGGAAATAGAAAACACCATCCACCTGGCCCTCCAGACTGAACCATATCCGGGAAATGGTCCTGCCAACCGACGATGTGGCCCCTCCTCCACGCGCTCGTCGGTAATTCACTGGGCACATATGGCCAGGTTCACCTGCCACCCCGGGGTCAGTAGAACCATCACCTTCTTAAGACGTTATTTTTGGTGGCCCTCCTTGGAGAAAGATGTAAGGGAATACGTTTCTGTCTGTTCAGTCTGTGCCCGAGCCAAGAGTAGCTTGCGGCCCCCGTCCAGATTGTTGCAACCTCTTTGGGTTCCCCATAGACCCTGGTCCCATATAGCCCCGGACTTCATCGCTGCACTACCTCCCTCACAAGGAAAGACTGTCATACTCACCATTGTCGACAGATTCTCTAAGGCAGGCCATTTTATAGCCTTGGAGAAACTGCCCACGGCCTCTGAGACTGCTAATCTTGTTGTGAATCATGTTTTCAGACTACATGGGTTACCGATGGAGATCGTTTCGGACAGAGGGCCACAATTCACATCACAGGTCTGGCGAACAATCTGCTCGGTTCTCGGAGCAAGTCCGCGGCTGAGCTCTGGCTATCACCCTCAAACCAATGGGCAAACTGAACGCCTAAACCAAGAACTAGAACTAGCCTCCGTTGTGTGGCTTCAACCAGCCCCTCCACCTGGAGCACACAGCTCCCATGGGTGGAGTATGCACACAATGCCCTAACCTCTTCTGCCACAGGTCTCTCTTCTTTTGAGGTCTCCCTAGAGTACCAGCCCCCGCTGTTTCCTACCCTGGAGAGTGACTTGGCCGTTCCCTCTGTGCAACACCACCTGCAAAGAAGCCGCCGGGTCTAGGACCAGACCCGAGCCGCACTCTTACGAACAGCGGAACAGAACCGACACCGGGCGGATAAGAGGAGGACCCCGGCCCCCCACTACAGTCCAGGTCAGAAGGTTTGGTTATCCTCCAGAGACATTCCTTTGCAGTCAGTATCCAAAAAACTGGCTCCCAGGTTTATTGGACCCTATGAGATCAACTCAGTTCTCAGTCCAACGGCAGTCCGTTTAAAGCTCCCAGCTTCTTTAAAAATTCACCCGACCTTTCATGTGTCTCAGATTAAGCCCGTTTGTTCCAGCCCTCTGTGCCCTCCAGCCGATCCCCCGCCTCCCGCCCGGGTCATTGACGGCCATCCCGCCTATATGGTTCGCCGGATTTTGGACGTCTGTCGCCAGGGCCTCCAGTATCTGGTGGACTGGGAAGGGTACGGTCCTGAAGAACGCTCCTGGGTCTCCCGTTCCCTTATTCTGGACCCTTCCCTCATTCGAGACTTCCACCGTTCCCGGCTTGGTGAGTCAGTGGAGCCGCCAGGTGGCGGCCCTTGAGGGGGGGGTACTGTCATAGCCCAGTTTGGTTTTGCTTCCTGGATTGTCTAACTTTCCCTAAGGCCTGGAATGACTCCACCTTTTGGGTGGAGCCCGGACGCCACACCTCACATGGAACACCTGCACCGCGTTCCTCATCATCCTCAGCCTGCTCTTAAGGACCAGCCCGAGCCCTCAACCCTCGCCAGATTGTCTGCTTCACCAGTGTGGTAATCAGGCCACTAAAAGGTATTGTTACGTTTTGGAAATCCTTGTGCTCACTCTGTGGTTTCTCTGCTTCTAGTTCCTTTCTCCAGCATAATCCCACACTTAACCCTTACCTACCTGTTGTTTGTCGGGCTGGTCCACCCCAGCTACTGGGCCAACTGGATAACTCTCCCAACCGCTCGTCTGCCTGTCCACCCTCCAGCGTCATCCCTTCCTCCAGAAAGCAAAACCCTGGTACCTAGCTTCTTCCCCCCTCTCTTCGAGAATCACCGGACCTTCCAAGTAAGATCAATCCATTCATACTCACCACTGTGTTTGGACCTCTGTGGAAACCTACCGGACTAACCGCTATCTCCTCTTTCCAGAACCCACGCCCCGTGACCGGACTAGTCTCCTCTGTAATTCTGAACTATACATTATTCACTGTAAATAAACCTGTAACCCTGTTAGTGCTGTCTCCCGAGTTGTGCGTGAGCTCCAGAGTAAAACGGCCTTTTCGACCCATGACAACCTTGCTAATAATTGGTTCGATGTATTGTATTTGATGCCACGACTGAAACTACAAATGAGTTTGGGGTCCATGTGTATATAGACAACTTTCCTTCTCACCCCAATGAAGCCATTGCTTGTGTTACCTTTTCAGAGACAGAGAAAGCAAGACAGAAAACAGAAATATTTCAAATGTCAGCAGAAGACATTAAAAGAAATCACTGATTCATATTTCATCAGCTGCTTGATAAAATAGAAAACAAACAAATCAACATCAGAGAAAGAGGAGTCCTGCAGTGCCCACACTAACAATTCCAACCCTCAAACTCCAGGTCTAATGAAGCAGACATGCCAATATCTGTACTGGTGAGGCCTCATTAGACTATAGCCACAACCCAGATGGCTTTAAAGAAAGAACAGACCTCACTCACACTTGCACAGAGCATGAACCAGGGATTATAGGAACTAGTGTTTGCTTTCCCCACACCACGAAACGATGCATGATTTTTATTCTCAGTTCAGTTTGATCTGATATTCCGTGGTGGTTTTGTGTTTGCTGCTCCATGTAAAGTCCCTCTCTCCCATCATGTTTCTCTTCTCACTCTTGGACATTTGCTCTTAAGCAAGTAAAGTTGCTGGTGTTACCACCCTGGTCTAGTCCTATATTCCTTATTTAATAACTCTTGTTTATTCCACTATGCATTTATTTTAGCTCCACTTTGACCCAATATTTAGTTGTAAACCTTAGTTTGGATCTGTTTCTTTGATATTGTAGCTCCAATTTAGTACATTATCTACATTTTTTTAGCCTTCGTTTGTAGCATATTATATGGGGTCTTAGCCCAGGTATGCATCTTAAAATGTTATACTTAAGCCTTGATTTTACACATTAGTTTTCCCTTTGGTTTCGTCCAACACTTGCTTACATTTTCTTTGGTGTAATATAGGTTTATAGCACTGATTTAATCCAGTATTCTCTCCTGTTTCAGGACCTGTTTGATCCAAAATTATTCAGTGTTTTTGCTGTCAGGTTAGGTGCAATATTTTACTAGCCCTGGTTTGGATTTTTTTTCCCCCTCATATGTATTTTGTACTACTGCCTCTGGCATTTTTCCAGACTTGGAGTGAGTCCTGAGACATACTGTGCACCACATCCACATCCACTGATTCTGTCCCAGCATGACACTGCTACATGTCACTGATGTTCACACTCCATTTCTACACATTATCTCACTGACATACTTTACACATTTATACACACTTGAAGAGTTCAGGTTCATGAGGACATGACCCAGCGAGTGGTCTTTTAATTGCTTGCACAGGGACATTTTGATGGCAATGTGCAAAAACCTCCCCGAGTGCTCTCATGAACCTTCCCTGTGCATCCTGACTTTGTGAGCCCGATATCTTTCTGCCTCTTAAATTGGCAGAAAACAGCTATAATTTCTCGAGTACAAGAGATACAATTATTACAGCAAGACCATTAATCCATTATGTATAGCCACTAAACACTAGCTGGTGTTTTTATTGATCCTACTTCATGCATTTTTATTTTACACCCACACAGACCTAATGTGAAGCTTGCACACATGCATACCAATTGTTACTGACAAACTTTTTCAGGTTTTGAGACTGACGTGATATATGATCCATGCAATGGATACTACTGTATTATAGTTATAATGCTGTCTAACAAAGAAGCTTTTCTGAAATGAGTAAATTAAATTTTTAGAGGGAAATTTGAATGTGGAGCTCATTTCAAGAAAAATATCATTAGATCCCACATTGATTGATGTTTTATTAACTGATGAAACTCCCAGGGAAACTAGCTACATCCAACACAGACCAAGCAGTCAGTTTTTGCTCTGGAGTGGGAGAAAAGCTGTCCCTGTGACATATATGTTGCTGTATTATTACCAATGCATTCTGTGGACCCATTAGCTGATCTGATGACTTTAGCCTCCAGGGGCAACAGCAATTTTTTCGGTGCTTCTGGTGTACCTAGCAGATATCTGGGCCAACATTTCTTGTTCTGCTTGCCAGTCATTCTTTACAAGTGCAGATCAATTTTTAAAAAGGTGAATAAAAAGGTAAATCCTCATCAGACAATACACAATGGTTTTCATATTGGATTTTTGCTCTCCACACAAAGAGATTACATGAATGAGACCAAAACCTGCTCAAGCGTGATTGGCTAAAAGAACTAGGACTCCAAACAAAAACCAGAACGCTTCAGATACCAAAAATCTTGTTTCTGAAGGCAGAGTTTTCAGTGTCTTGAAAGTGGCTCTCCTTTTACCTGCTAAATCACTGTAATAACTCAAGCTGAACACAACCTGGTCAGGAGCAGGTTATGGGATTCTTTTATTTACAGCGTGTTTTTAAGTACAATTTAGATTCTCTGCTGGGCGAATAAATTTTATATGTGCAAGCTGTTAAGCCGCATCTTACTAACGTCACAACTGAAGCCCAGCTGTAAAGTTATAGCACCGCAAACTGTGTGTCACATTGTCTCAGGAATGTGCATGTATTCATTTTGTGATCCAGACAATGTATAAATGTTATTCGTGGCTCTAGTCTGCTGCTCAGTCTCTTTTACACTACTAGAATTGCAGCTACTAGAACACAAAACACACACCAAGAACACCTCTTCAATCAGTAAAATTAATTTTACTTTGATACTTCCTTCGTAGTACACCCCTCTACTTTGAGTGTCTGTTAACCTGTCCTTTTGTGCTTCCTGTGTCATGATAGGACACAAAGGACCCAAAATATGCAGACTGCAGAAATGAGTTCAGGAAACAAAACAGACCTTTAATTTAGGCAAAGCAGGGAAACAGCAGCAGAAAACAGGTTTAACCAACAAAAATGCAAACCAGGGATGATGAGAGGAATATAACAAACTCCAAACAGGAGACAACTAACAGGTAAAACAGTATGACACAACAAAAGACAAAGACAAACTGAGGCTTCAGTAAGTAATCAGGGAGATGGGAGACACCAGGGTGACAAGACGCAGCTGAAACTAATCAAAGACAATGAGACAGGGGAAGCAAAACTAAAAACACACACAACAAGAGACTAACAAAATAAAACGGGAAACAATCCAAACATGAAAACACCAAACACAGAGACCAAGACTAAACCAGGGGGAAACACAGAACAAACTAAAACTCCAGGAATAAAAGATAAACAGTAACTACAAACAAAAACCACACTGTAGAAGGTAGTAGAACTAAAACTAAGAAAACCAGAAAATCTAAACATGACCAAACTGGGAATGACAACAAGAAAACATTATAAGCAATAAACAGACTAAAAGTGAATAGAAAATAATCCATAAGAAACAAAGTTCAAAAGTCCATAATTCAAAATGTGGGGTCAAAGACCCCAGACCATGACATCCTGTTGCTGTAGAAAGCTTTGGATTTTGCCATTTGATTTCCACCTTGTATTTTGTTTCATTATACTTTGGATTTCTGCCTACTGCCTAATAAAAGGTTAGTTTTTTGTTCATTAAGTTCACCTTAGAGTCTTTGCATTTGGGTCTTCTTCCTACATCCTGCAAACCTTGACACTTTGGAACTGGTAACAGCTGAAACATATCTAAAATTTGACCCCCACCAGACACCGCCTTACAGGATATTTAATTATTTTCTTATCATTTCAGTACGTTTCAAAAGGTAAATGCTTTACTTTTTACTTCCCTAGATTTATTTGGCAGCTTTGGTTACCTAATCATAATTTATCTTTTGTAAAAGTATATAGCAAACATTTTTTCTTGGAAAAACACCAGAATGAAACAGAATTTATTTTGAGAATGTGCCAGTGTGAGATCAGAAGATTAACACACAAGTATGCAGTAAAAAATAGTTTCCACATGACATTTTCCAGCATTAACACTTTCCCCATGAGAGTATTTTTTTGAACTCATCAGTGACACATGAATCACTAATCATTTAAGACCTCATTTTTAACACTGTTTAATGATGTGAAAACACTGATTACTGAAATATTTTGTCATTGGTGGGGATAGTGTTAAATACTGTAAATACTCAGTACATTACCTAATGATTTCTAATGAACTTTTCAGTGCAGTGCTTTTACTTGTAATTGAGTATTTCTCCAGTGTAGTATTTGTACTTTATCTTAAGACATTTGTGTGAATATTTGCCTGCAAAATGCAGATGAACTTTTAGTCAGCTTTGTTCTGCTCAGGGTGAAAGCCGCTCCTGGTGAAAGCAAAGTGTTTCAACATCCTGACAGTTCAAAGTAGGTATCATTGAGCGTAAAAGTCAACATGAAAAAGCAGTAGTGTCTGCAGAATGAAGTCATTCACCCTGAACAGCTCTGGCCTAAAAATTGGATGCTCCGTACTTTTGTCTCACACACACAAACACACACACTCTGAGCTATTCTGAGGCTATTCTCTTGAACAATCACCAAACACCATCTTTCCTAATCCTCCCTCTCCCTTTCTCTCCTCAATCCATCATCATCCGCATGGGAGACGAGAGGCAGAAAACACTCAGTGCAAACTGGAGGCTGAACAAATAAAGATGCTGGAAAGTCCATTTGAAGTGTGTTCAATGAGCTGGACTTATTTCTTACATGGTTATATTGCCTTGCAGGTCCTCTAGCCTGAAGAGAAAGCCATAGTAAGTTTTAAAGAAACTGACAGACACCTGAAAACACAAAAAAAAGCCTTCTGTCAATTTCCATATCGACATTTTAGAAGAAAAAGCCAAACCTAAATCCTGCCATTGTCTAACTGAATCTGCCCAGCTGCAGCTGCAGTGTTTCACATTACCTGCATTAAGGTTTTTACACATCCAGCTGACTGTAATTACCCCAAAGTGAAAGATGAAAAAGGTAAAGATTCAATTCAGAGTCTAACCACGACCGATTGGTAATTCAGGGAGGTTGGACGGTAAAATGAGAAGCAGGGATGGAGGCAGAAATCAATTAAGATGAGAAAATAAAAAATTCTTTGCCAGATCATGCACAGAGCGAGAAGCTGTGCAGGATCTGGTTTGCTTCTTACATGGTCTCAGCTTTATTTCACATTTTCTGAACCTCTTACATAATACATGTACATTTCTGTATGGCTACCGATGACTGAGTTTTCTGTAGTGGTGTACAAAGGAAAAGTCACTACATGACATAGGGTTTTTATGTAGGAGTGTGTATAAGTGGGGCCAAACTTCAGGTACATTTTGTATGCCGTGTTTATGAAAAATGGTTAGCATACGAGGGAAGGCTCACATCTTATATCTATCCTGCTCCACCTTTCTCTGCAGTAGAGGAAAATTATGCTATTAGAGGCGGCAGTCTACAGGCTTGAACAATGAAGCCATCTCAGAAGTGCCAAAACCTGCAGTTCCTCTATTGTCCACTTTAGGCTGGCTCCAAAGGCAAGTCGGCCTCAAACTATCATGTTCAAATGTCCTTCTTTACATCAGAAATGAACATGTTTACAGCCTGCTACAAACAGTGGTTTTAGTCTCTATGGAGAGTTTCCCCCTTCATAATTACTATATCATGGTTTAACTTTAATATGGCCACAGGTGTCTTGACACAGGCAGCTGTAGCCAGTCAGTGTCTGCTAGGATTCACCTCAGCTAACTAGAATTATTAAACTGGACCTCTCCACTGTGTTTGTACTGTTGGTGCCTTTTGGAGCATTTTAATGGATTAAATGACTAACAGTATGGCTTTCTGTGAGGTACAACCCAGCCAAGAAGTTTGTGCTTCAGTTTGGATGAGTGAAATTAGAGAATTTTATTAATGTGTTACTTAGAAACTGTGTGTCTATGTGATGCACCTGTACAGGTTATAGATCCAGATTACTGAGCAAGCCTGGTAGGATCAGCTGATAATTTAGTACTCCATCTTGTCCAAATATGGTCACTTCTGGCTCCAACATGGCAGCAGGCAAAACACTAATGATGAGAGGCTTTATATACACGTTTATATACATGTGTTTCCTCCAAGTCATTGAATTCCTTCATATCTTTGTTTTTACTGCTTGTGTTGCCCATAAAGACACCAAAAGCCCAGAGCAGACAGGATGCTTCATTTTAAGTGGGCTCAGTGTCAGACTGAAAGCAGCGGTTATACTGAGCAGCTCTCAGGTGAGAAAGCTGTTCATCACACAGAGTCAACAGTGAAGTCAAATGTATTCTAGATAGGTAAACATTAAAGGGAACCAACAGTAAACTGAAATTAAAAGTCACTTGTGACTTTAGTCTGTCTTCTTTTATGTGTGACTTGGGGGATACATGCATAGCCATGGATACATACATACATACATAAACATGTCTGTCTGGAGCTGTTTTTCCCCACTCACTGCTGTTCCCCGGAGATTTGGCCCTGCGCTGAGACCTTTGGCGTGTACCACTTCTCCGGCCTCCAGACAGCAGCGACGACCTTACAAGATGTCAGAGTCGATTCATATTAACGCTCGAGCTGCTCTCGTTAATCCCATCGACGTCAGCAAACACACAGAGCTTCACTTTTAACATGAGTGCAGAAGCAGGGCCGGGAGGACACACTGTTCGGTCACTGCAAAGTCAGCCCTCACTTTCACCCGTTTTCTGACTTTTCTGAAACTTATACAAAACACTTAATGTGGCACCATGGATGTATTTTTTTTTTAGTTGTTTTATACTTATTACATAACAAGTAAACAAGTACTAGTTTACAAGTAAAGTAAGAATTTCTTTAAGAGGAATCACATGAGGCATCAACCAGTTTCCCAGTGATAACAGATGATTGACAGGTGCTCTCCCTCTCCTCTCCAGCTTCATACAAGAGTGCAAACATTGAGCTGCACCTGACTGGACAAATGCTTCCCATGGGCTGTGTGCTCCTCGATTTCAAACTGAAACCAACATGGTGGAAACTCTCCTATACTTTGAAAATGGTGCAGCAAAATGTGTTTCTGAAAACATCTGAGGTAAGAAAAAGCTGTGCAGTTTCTGAATGTCTCTTTATTTTAAATGGACAATCTGTAGATATACAATGCTGCACAAGGGACAGAACAACAGTGGCAATGATGAGCAACTCGATGCCACATCTCTTGAAATGCAGTGCTCCAAATCCCACTGCATGGCTGATAACAGACAATGAATGATCCTGTTGACACATACCAATAAGTAAAATTAAGGTGGTTATGCAAAAGATGGAAGAAGTATAAATTAACTGAAATTGTAGAGTCACTGGAACAGTAAAAATGAAAAATTGCCTATTTTATTATTGATATACTCTAATAATGGCTTTCAATTATTGCTTATCTCTACTACTACTACTACTACTACTACTACTACTAACCCAGAGGTTGGTCCTGGTGACTAATTTCCTGACTGATTAAACAGAAAATATTTGTTGACCAATCAGTAGCAGCAAGAAGACACGAAACAATCAAGATTGAGTAAAATTTTATGCACAAGGGAATAAATATTCTGTGTGTATTTAAGAGCAATTTGAAACCTCAAATCACATTCTTGAATGGCTAAATTATGTATTTAATGCCACTGATGTGCAGTTTATGATGTTGGTTTTCTGTGTGTGGCCTGTTTATTCTGACACAGCCTTTAACCAACTGTTTATTATTATTATTTTTTTAACTTTCTAGATGAAAATACAACCAAATTGTGCTGATTTTTTGAGATGCAAACTGTCATGAATTACAGGATCAAGGACCCGAAATAAAGACTGACTGAACGAACAAAAGGCGACCCTTTAATTTGGCTGATGAAAAGTCCACATTACAAAGTTCACCAGCAGAATAAACAGAACCCAAATGTGACTGGGAACATGCAGGGAGGATAACAGACTCTGAGACCAGCATGGAGGGGAAGACAGCACTTTTTCTACACAAAACGGTGATGAGGGAATTGGACACAGGAGGGTAACGAGATGCAGGTGAAGATAATCTGAGGACAGGAGGGGAAGTAAAACTAAACAAAGCATAGGAGCCAAATGACTACCAAAATAAAACAGGAAGTGAGAAAAATTAGCTAAACAGGGAAATGCAGACATGAATAAACTTAGAGGAAATGAGACAGGAGGATAAGAGAGGAAACACTGAGGGAACAAATAAACTCTAATACAAACAGAAACTGGAACTAACAGCTAAATACCCAAAATTCAATTCAATTCAATTCAGATTTATTTATACAGCGCCAAATCACAACAACAGTCGCCTCAAGGCGCTTTATATTTTAGGGTAAAGACCCTACAATATTAGACAGAAAACCCCAACAATCAGACGACCCCCTATGAGCAAGCACTTGGCAACAGTGGGAAGGAAAAACTCCCTTTTAACAGGAAGAACGCGACCGGTTGGGGATGAGGGGAAACAGAAGAGAGCAGAGGGAGACAGGACAAAAAGGCACACCTATGGGAGAGAGACAGAGTAATAATAGCTAATGATTAAATGCAAGTGGTGGATAAAGACATGGAGAGTGAAAGGAAGTGAGGAAGAGGAAGTGCTCAGTGCAGCATGGGAAGTCCCCAGCAGCCTAGGCCTATTGCAGCATAACTAAGGGATGGTTGAGGGTCACCTGATCCA
>VUQI01020530.1:3457-13494 GCA_015106735.1 Paratilapia polleni | reverse complement strand
TGCTGGGGGCTTCCCATGATGGACTGAGCACGTCCTCTTCCTCACTTCCTTTCACTCTCCATGTGTTTATACACCATTTGCATTTAATCATTAGCTATTATTAACCCTGTCTCTCTCCCATAGGTGTGTCTTTTTGTCCTGTCTCCCTCTGCTCTCTTCTGTTTCCCCTCATCCCCAACCAGTCACAGCAGATGGCTGCCCCTCCCTGAGCCTGGTTCTGCCGGAGGTTTCTTCCCGTTAAAAGGGAGTTTTTCCTTCCCACTGTTGCCAAGTGCTTGCTCATAGGGGGTCGTCTGGCTGTTGGGGTTTTCTGTCTAATATTGTAGGGTCTTTACCCTAAAATATAAAGCGCCTTGAGGCGACTATTGTTGTGAATTGGCACTATATAAATAAAATTGAATTGAACTGAATTTAATTATACCACCACCACTAGCCTGAACCTTTGATACAAGGCAGGATGGATCTATGCTTGTTTACACCAAAATCTGACCCTACCATTCAAATACTGCAGCAGAAATCGAGACTCATCAGACCAGCCAACGTTTTTCCAATATTCTGTTGTCCAATTTTGGTGAGCCTGTGTGAACTGTAGCCTCAGATTCCTGTTCTTAGCTGACAGGAGTGGCACCCGGTGTGGTTTTCTGCTGCTGTAGCCCATCTGCTTCAAGGTTTGACATGTTGTGCATTCAGAGATGCTCTTCTGCATACCTTGGATGTAAGGAGTGGTTATTTGAGTTACTGTTGCCTTCCTGTCAGTTCAAAGCAGTCTGATCATTCTCCTCTGACCTCTGGCATCAACAAGGCATTTTCTCCCAGAGAACTGCTGCTCACTGGATATTTTCTCTTTTTTGGACCATTCTCAGTAAACCCAAGAGATGGTTGTGTGGGAAAAATCCCAGTAGATAAGCAGTTTTTGACATACTCAGACCAGCCTGTCTGGAACAAAAGCCATGCCATGTTTAAAGTTACCTTCTTCTCCAAAATCACCTTTCTTCTCCATTCTGATGATCGGTTTGAACTTCAGCAGATCGTCTTGACCGTGTCTACATGCCACCATGCATTGAGTTGTTGCCATGTGATTAGCTGATTAGATATTTTGAGTTAATGAGCAGTTGAACAGGTGTACCAACAAAGTAGCCAGTTAGCATAGATAGATAAATCTTCCAGTATAATCGCAATTTCCCCACTTTCGTTTTTTTTTAATGTAAGTGCTTTAGTACAGACTTGGATATTTTTTTCTTAATTCCCATGCAAGTGACTAAACAAACTAAACAGTATGACATGAAAAACAAAATACCATTACTGGGAAAAATAGATCAATGTAATACCAAAAAAATTTTTTTAATTACTTTTACAGCATAAATTAGGCCACTGAGTCAAACTCAGCCCATGGTCAAAGGACTGCATAAAAGCCCATTGTAAACATAACAGATTATGTTATGATGGTTGTCATTTACTTTGTTCTGTGTTTAAATGCACTGATCATATAACTGAGACAGAAAAACAGCAGAAAGACAAACTGAAGTTAAAGTAGAAGCAGAAGCAAATCACAACAGTTGAGGACATCCAGCATATCTCTCTATCGCTCAAACCACTGATAAGCTTTTATCCTCTTGCCTTGACTCCTTTTGTTTTCTGTCTTACACAGCCATTGATTTTTTTCCACACTCTTGCTCTGCCTCTCTCGTTCTGCAGCTCCCGTTGTTTTCCTCCTCCATTGGATCTCCTCATCTCCTCTCCTGCTGCTCTGTCTTTCATGTCTCTCTCCTCTTTCCAACAGAGACAGAAACAATTTCTCTTCCTCTGCCACCCAGGGACACAGGCTTGACAAGAGTAGATATTTTAAATCAGGTAGACTAGCACTACTGGAGTAATATGTGTCTGAAATGTGTCAGAAATGAGAGACCTCTTTTAAATTAGGGACAGTAATTAATGGAGCATCTGACACACAAACAAACTTTGTTCAACATAAATTCCCAAGATCACGGATCCTATAACTACTCCATCTACAGTGTCACATTCCTAAAAGTCTAAATCTCTACACACTTGAAAAAACAGTGGGGAACACATAAATCACTGAAGGCATGCAATAATAAAACATAAAAAAAATGTTAAAAAACAAAATTGGCTGATGAAATATTTTAGGCTTATGCCTTGATCAGATTACATCTAAGCAACCACAAATAATAGAAAAACAAAAACAAAAAACAAAACATGAATTTCCCATTGTAATTCTGATAGCAGGAATTCAAGTCAATTGAAACAATACATGGTGACAGCTGGGATAGGCTCCAGGCCCCCCGCAACCCTGAACTGGATGAATGACAGAACATGGATGGATGGATGAACAATATAATGTATTTAGCTGATTAAAAACTGGTTTTAATAAACCAACACACTATTTTAGAACTAATTCTAATGAGTTTAAGGTGGCGACATGAGTAAACATCAACTTGGAGGATGTTCTTCCCATTAGTGCCAAAAAAAAAAACTTGGTGAAAATATCATCTCAGATTTGTTAAGCCTTTCTCATCTTTAGAATTTATTAGCCTGCAAGTTTTAACTTAAATTGAACTTAAACTTTTAATCTTTCTCTGTCTTTTATTTAAGGATGATCATTCAAGTTTGATTAGCCACAATGCCTCTGTCACCTGGCACCAAATGGTCTATTTCTACACCAAAAAGAAAGTTTGACTTGGAGAGACAGAATAACCTTGCTAGTGGACCTCAGGTTAATTGAGTGTGTGTCTTACAATAACCACAGAAAATTACAGATTTTTCTAGTTCTCAGTGTTCACTTGCTGCAAGCCAAAACATTAAAGGGGTTTTACTCAGTGACAGTTTTACTCATTGATGTCTGTTTATAAATTATGGGGTGTACAATTTAGGATGTGACATGGCATGAGTCCAAACAGTTGCAAAATTACTGTTTCAGGCTGTGTTAGCCATAGCGAGCATGACATACCCAAATCTTAGATCAAACTTTCCACAGTTGAATTCTAACGTAGGTTCCAGGTTGAATGAAAGGAGAATTAAAGAATAATGCAAAGATTAATGAAACAAAAGCTCTGGTTCAGCTACATTGATTTTTAATCTTTTTTCACACTGTGACAAAATTACTGTATTACTAAATCTCTTAAGTACTATTTAAAGGGAATTTATGCTCATTTCCAGCATATTTTTAATCTTGGACTCTACTAGAGTAGTTTTGCATGATTCACAGTTCAAAATAATCCTGTTTTATTTTACACTGGGCCTTAGTGAAGCCTTCAGTTCATCCACTTTCAGAAAAACAAACCGTTTTAGCTTCGCTCCCCGTCCCTTTAACCCAGCCTTCTTTTAATTTGCTGCCCCTAACAAACAGCGCAGAACGCAGAACGCAGCAAAGCAGCGCAGAACTGCACAGATCCACAAGCAGAAAAAACTGTCAGAAATGAAGCATTGAGATCAGTCTGATGCTCGGACAGAAAATAAGGGGAAGTATAATTGATCCTATATAACATCCTATTCTTCTGATATCAGTAAGAAAAACATTCAGAATTAGTCATTTTCCCACCAAATGTTCATCCCGCATACAAACTATAGTCCTGCTATTCTTTAAATGAAGGGATTACCTGCCTAAAGTGTATACTTCAACAGCTCGGGCCACTAAGGTACAGTGCATCTGATTGAATGTGCCGGCAGTGAGTGAGAGAGTGAGAGGGTAAAGCTGGGTTAAGGCCTAGAGGAACTTGCTGTAGCCCTGCCTACTCAGCACAAAGCTCCTCTCACTGTCTCAGTCTCTTTGTAGACAGGGTGATCAAAGTGTGGAGCGCACTCAGAGGATTCACAAAGTCAGGGAGCTTCTGAGCGGATGAACATGGACATCCCATTATGTTTCCAAGTAGGGTATCAAGGGACGTGAGAGTGCACACATCCTCAAGTGTGAGTGTGAGCTCACTCAAGGATCTGCACTTCGGACCTGAAGGTTTGATTCTGTGCACGTTTAAAAATACTTGGGATTGGTGGGTGAAAATGAATGATGATTGCGTTTTCAAAGCATCTGAGTGTGCTAACTGTCTGCAGCTTTGATCGGTAATGAGGAAGGTAGGGAAAGATTCGGCAGCGCTGCCTGTTATTTCAGATGAGAATCAGAGGATCAAAGGCTTTTTCTCTCGTCATCCTTCCCTCTCTCTAACTGCCTGTGTGTCTTTGCTTAACCTGAAGTGTCCTTGATTCACCTCTGGCCCGTCCACACACCCCCTGAAAATGCAGAGAACCTGTCAAAGGCTCTTCAACTCTTAAACTTTTCCTGCTCTGCTCCAGCAGTTGTTTACTGTCACAGAAGACAAGCTGTAGGACTACTGCTCCTCAAATTCTGCAGATGACCTCTGACCTCCCTGCTCATGGAGGATAAAGCTAAAAAATATTTCCTTACAGACATCAGGATCTGTGCTATGCAGTCTATAAAGGTTTGTAGCTGTTTCACAGGTTCTTTCCTGCCGTTCTCCCTTCAGTGCTTGAGCTAATAAGCAGTAAGAAAACTGACTATGAGACAATTCCAGGCTTCTGAAGACAACTCTGTCTTCTGTTTATCCCTCTCTGTAAGAAATTTGCTTAATTTAGGCAGCAAATTAGATGAGAATGATGAGGCTTTGTACCAACAATCTGGGCTTTACTTTTGGATTTGGGGACATTCCTTCATGAGTCACATCTTTAAAGCCTTTTTTAAGACTGCAAATTACTTCAGTGATGAAGTCACTACACATAGTTTATTGGTGCGTGTGTATGTGTGAGTGTGTACACTGAAGTGTGAGACCCACACGTGTAAGATTTTGACACTTACCTCATTCTCTGAATCATGTATCTGCAGCTGGGAAGTGTATGCGAAGGTATTCTCTGGAGCGACAGTCAGCCTGTGGAGGAGGAGGAGGGAGGATGAGGATGAAGTGAGAAAAAATGACAGAGATTCCACATTTAACACATTGTCCCCAACTGTGTTCAGTGGCTGAGCTGCGATCTGAGGTGAGCAGGAACGCCATTACACTCTGCAGACATTCTTCAGAAGTTTGAAGTTAAAATGAAGTGCTGTGATGCTGACTTTGTACAAATCTCTTCTGTTTGCTGCCAAATCTGACAAACAAGCTAAATGACACAGGCAGCTGTTTGCACACACATTGCCAAGGCAGCATTTTCAAACATCATTAGATTTTAGAAATTTAGTTTTGTGTGGTTCAAAATCTCCAACTCTAAAATGACAGCTCAGGCTAAACCAACAGAAGCTACAACGGCATGTCCAGTATGATCAAGTCATATTTAATGGGAGAGCAGCTAAAAATTTTAATCAATATCATCAGGAAGCTTCCCCAGTTCGTTACACCGTGACAATTTTTTTTTTTATGACATTTTATGTTTAAATATACAAATGAGGCATCATCTATTATCCGAGATCTTGAAGCTTCTCTTCATTGGCTCCCTGTAATGTCGAAGTCCTTCACAGTGCAGGCTTGCTTGTGGTTCCTAGAGTTTCTAAAAGAAAATGGGAAGCAGAGCCTTCAGCTATCAGGCTCCTCTCCTGTGGAACAAGCTCCCAGTTTGGTTTCAGGATATGGACACCCTCTCTACTTTTAAAACTAGGCTTGAATCAGGTAACCCTGAACTATCCCTTTGTTATGTTGCTATAGGCTCAGGCTGCTGAGTATCATGGGCGACTTCCCATGATGCTGCACTGTGGACTTCTCCTTCTTTTCTCTCTTTTCACCCTCAGTGTATTTATATGCCACTATTGCATGTCTTTAACTTGTGTCTACTCTCTCCTGTGGTTTCTGTCTTTTGTTTGTGGCATCTCTTTGCTCCTCTTTTCTGTCTTCTCTTTCCTCTCATCTCCAAACCAGCGGTTGCAGCTAGCTGTCCCTCCCTGAGCCTGGTTCTGCCAGAGGTCTCTTCCTGTTAAAAGGGGTTTCTTCCTCCCTTTCATCACCAGGTACTTGCTCATATGGTATCATCAGATCATTGGGGTTTTCTCTTTAATATCTTACATTAGAGAATATCTTGAGATGTCTGCTATTGGGAGCTAGTGCTATATAAATAAAACTGATTTGATCTTGCAGTGGGTCGCACTATGAAAAAGCAAACTCAAAAACAGTTTTGACAGCCGTGTCAGTGAGCAATTTGCTCTTTTTACTGGTGCTGTTTTTCTTGTCTTTTTTGTGAAAAGGAGTTATATAAATAAAACCTAAGTTAATTAAATTTATATAAATGTTCCATAGACTAACTGTAATAAAATGAACACTTTTCTGTCCCCTAGTCTGAAAGAACATGTGAAGCAGAACAGCCCAAAATCTCAAAGTGGGCCAGTGCATAAAAAACTGACACCAAATGGTCTAGTTCTACAAAAAACTGGTGAAAATCTGTTCACGAGGTAAGGTTTATTTCTGTGTATTTGTTGTATTTTTCTGTATTCATGTGGTTATTTATTTATTTATTGCACTTTTTTTTGGTAAATTACAGTTTGGGACAATGCTAGAAATTAGTGTTCTGACTTAAACATATCCATTTTAGATTTGTGTGTTTGGTAGATGTACAAATAAATCAATTAAATAATAACTCACACTGGAAGAATGATACACACTATTACCTGTCATAAAAGAAAAAAAAACTTTAAAAAAATAAGGCTTAGTTTGATCATTTTTGGTTAATTTGTGTCTTCTTTCCAACATATCAAACAGAAGCTACATTCACCAGCGTTTGATCAGCGCTTTGATTCAGTGAAGCTGTTTCAGTTCATTACGCCATATTGATGTGAAATGCTTGCAAGAACGTGGTGGAGTGTGGGTGCGTTGAGGGAGAGAAACACTTTTAAATCAATAAAAGTGAAGCTGCCGTGTGACATAAACTAAATAAAAAAATAAACACGCTTGACATAAAGTAAGTCATTATGTTTCTCCCAGTGCAACATGCTTATCGTAAAGTTGGGGTTTTCCTAAGACTGGAAAACTAATAATTGAATCAGCTCTTTCACTGTGTGCTGAATATGTTTCATGCTGCCTAAGGCTGCACTCACAGGCATTTCAGGCTTCAACACTCTCATCTAATCTGAATGGGGTGATGTCATACATTTCCAAACTGAACTGTTGATCTGTTGCTACCCTTTGCTGGTGCTGTTTGTGCTAAAGAGTTGAAAAAAGTTCAACTTTGAAAGCGCCAGTTTAGGAGCACACCAATCAAATCACAGTTTTTCAGATACTCCAGCACGGCTGTTAGGTAATCAAATTACATTATGAATATATCCAGAGACAGCCAGGTTGTTGTGTGTTCAGACTGTGGTTTGACATCAAAAAGAAGAAGAAGTTGATCAGGTAGCTAGCTTAGCCCACGTGAACTTCTAATAGAAGCTTTGCTAGGAACATAGAATAAAAGGTGGACGTACAGTCATGGAAAAGAAAGTTTTTACAGGACGCCTTTTTTCTGTATGACTTTATCAGTCTCTCGCATCACTGTGGAGGAATTCTGGCCCACTCTTCTTTACAATGTTGATTCAGCTCATTGAGGTTTGCAGGCATTCATTTATGCACAGCTCTGTTGAGGTCAGTCAACAGCATTTCAGTCAGGTTGAGGTCTGGACTTTGATGGGACCATTGCAGCACCTTGATTCTTTTCTTTTTCAGTCATTCTGTTGTAGATTTGCTGGAGTGCTTAAGATCATTATTCTGTTGCATGAGCTAATTTCAGCCAAGCTTTAGTTGTCAGACAAATGGCCTCACATTTGACTCTAGAATACTCTAGAATAGGAGTTCATGGCTGACTCAATGACTGCAAGGTGCCCAGGTCCTCTGGCTGCAAAACAAGCCCAAATCAACATGTATTGAGTTGATATGCTGTGTTTGGTTTTCGCCAAATGGCGCTGTGGATTATGGACAAAATCTCCATTTTGGTCTCATCTATCCGAAGGACATTGTTCCAGACGTCATACATGTGTTTTGTTCGGATGCAACTTTGCAAACCTAAGCTGTGCTGCCATGTTCTTTTTAGAGCGAAGAGGCTTTCTCCTGGCAACCCTTCCAAACAAGCCATACTTGTTTCATTGGCATTTAAAACATGCTTTGGTTGTGTGATTAACAGTTTCAAATGGCTTTTAAACATCCATGCTATATTTAATATTTAATAATTTAACCTTCTCCATTAGATGGTCTTCAGTTTGTAATGTTTTCTCAATGTTTTCTTCCTTTCATGACAGTCGATTAGTCAGATTTTTTTTCTCCTGTGTAATCAGCTAACAAATTAGTCTCCAGAAACATCCCTAACCTTTATAAACCTTATGTAACTAACAACATTTCCCACTCTATGGAGTATTATCACTCTATTCGATAAACAGAAAACGGCGGCGCAAACGCTGAGAAGAATCTGTTCAAAACTGGTTTCCTCTGGCCACAGCTCTGCCAACGTGAGAACACAGAGGTGAACAGATGTGCACCGCTGGCTCTCTACAGGGGCTTTTGATACATTCATGCCACACACACACACACAAGCACACACACGAGAAGAGTAATGGCTTTGGTCCAGTGGCCCAGGGCAGATCTTTATCCTCCAGCTTCCCCAAAGGCCCTTAAGTCCTGCAGCTATGCCTGCATGCTCTACTCTGTCTTCCCTTCAATATCCATCCTTCCTTTACCAAATCATTTTTATTATTCTCCTTCTACCTGGAATTCACCTCCCCTCACTTTCTTTTTTCAAGCCAAATCCTTTTTATCACTCTGCTCAAACTTTTCCCTCCAAACCTCAACCTTTCTCCCCTCTCTCTCTCTCGGATCTACCCCAGGGCTTCCTCTTACGTCTCTTTCCAACTTTCCTCCAGTCTCTGTGAAGGTCCACAGTCCAGTGGCTGCAGTACCAGAATGTCAGACAGCCATATATTAACATTTAGACAGCCTCAGGGCCCGAAGGGGAGCTCCAGTTGAAAACAGTCACATCCTCTCAGCACATTCAGAAAAGTTGCACAATCCAACTGGTACAGCTGGCGCTGGCGGAGCTCCGCTGTCAATCTTCACGGATGTCTTATCCTGTCAGATGTTCGACGTGACTGTTTTACGGCTGTGTAGGCTTCGCTTTCTTCGAGTTTCTCCTCGTAGACATGTCTCTTTTCTCTTCGAATTCCATTAAAGACAGTGTGTTGTGATGCTGTCACCGTCAAGTCAATGAGATGCTGTAGCTGCTCCACAGAGAAGCTGTTTTTTTAAAGCAGAACAAATGGTGAAATTGATGCCTGGACTATGAAGTTATTTACATCGGTTAATCTGTCAGTATGTTGTCGTTTTTTTAAATTGTTAAAGTGCCAAAACAAAAAATAAACAACACAACGCATTTTGTCTGACTGTCAGACCAAAACCCAAATATACTTAATTTACAAGAAAGAAAGAAAGAAAGAAAGATGAATCATTTGAGACCCTCAGGTAATGTCAGACTGTCGAACAGCTGGTCCACCACCTTGGTCCAAACTAAATTTTCACTGAATCTTATGCTTGAACAATTAATCAAAATGATTGTGATGGTCTCCTGATCATTCTGCTAAATTCTAGTAAGTCAATATAATGATCAAATATCTGCAAGACAAATGAAATTAGTTACCATCAGCATTAGCGATGATGCTAAGTAGCAAGGTAGACTAAGATAGTGAGCAGATGAACACAGAAACTATTATACCTGCTATATGCTAGAATGTGAGAATGTGAGCACATGCTAATGTTAGTACTGAGGTTAAAGCGTGATACAACCTCACAGAGACATTAGTGCAGATACACACTGTGTCGTGGAAAACATATTTACTAGCCTAGTGTATGAATTTGTCTCACAAATTCATACACTGGGGTCAAAGGGTCACAAGCAACTGTCCTCTTAATACCAGTCCCAAGCCTGGATAAATGGTTGGGTTGAGTCAGAAAGGGCATTTGGTCTAAAACCTTTGCCAATCAAACATGCGGATCCAGCTACTGTGGTGACTGTGGCTACCTTGGGTAATATGGGAGCATCCGAAAGTACTTTCTATCTTTATCATTTTGGTC
>VUQI01020523.1:14685-26985 GCA_015106735.1 Paratilapia polleni | reverse complement strand
GAAAAATAATAAAAAAAAAAAAAAAAAAAAGGTAAAGTGCCTCCACCTTGTTATTTCCACTGTTCAAAATGCTATTAAGAAATAGCAGAACTGTAATTCAAAGCAACATCTGGATAAGCCAGAGACATTTTGATAGATCACGCACACCCAATGAACAGAGGCTTTGCCCTCACCACTTTGACCCCGGGACATTTCCTCCATGTCATCTCCATGTCACTCCCCCAACCTAACTGTTGATATCTAATAAAAGGCGGAAGGTGAAAGCCAAAAATAAATAGCTTAAACTTGACCTCTTTGACTGCAATTATCAAAGTTATATAAAATAAATAAAATGGAGCAGTGTTTAAATGAAAAAAGGCAGTATTGGCATGGGATCATTCTACTTTACGGTTATGAGGCACCCTGTGGTACAGGAAGCACTGCACAGATAGAGGGAAGGGAGAAAGACATTAAATATCAAAATATGTATTCTGGATGAAAATGTCATGTAGTTAATCAAGAAAAAGTAAAAGAGGTTGACCTCAAAGCAGAGCTCAAAATCCATCATAAAATATTTTAGGAAAGATGCTTAGGGGTGAGGAGCCTCTCACAGGCCCCTGACTTCAACATCACTGAACATCTCTGGGGAGATCTTTAACATGTTGTGCCACCAAGATGGTTTAAAATGTTTGAGTGAGAGTGAAAAATACCTAATCCATCCATTTTCTGCCACTTATCCAATTCAGCCTATCCCAGCTGTCACAGGGCGAAAGGTGGGGTACAGCCCGGACAGGTCGCCAGTCCATCACAGGGCTAACACAGAGAGTGACAGACAACCACTCATGCTCACACTCACATGTAGGGCCAATTTAGAATCAACAATTAACCTAATATGCATGTCTTTGGACTGTGGGAGTACCTGGAGAACCAATGCAGTGGCCAGTGGATTCAAACCCAGGACCTTCTTGCTGTGAGGCAACAGTACTAATCACTGCATCACTTTGTTGCCCCCCAAAAAATCCCTAAATCAATGACAAAATGGCTGGCTACAAAAACAGTTGCAAGCTGTGACATCTGCCAAAGGTGTTGCTAAGTAATGACTCAAATAGAATTCATGGTACTGCGTTTGTGTCAGTTGCTTAGATCTTTGACTAGGCAGAGTAACTAACACTCAATTTTCACATTGCTACAAAGAAGCTTTGTATATTATGACATCTGTATTTCAAACTTGAATGCCATCTGAAGGAAGTAGTGCAAGCATTTTTTAAAAGATAATATTAAAATATTGGGAATATACCTGTGGTTCCTCTATTGTAGTGGTTTTCTCTGTTGACTCAGCTTTGTGTCCAATTTTTACATTTGTGTTAAAACCCGTGTGCCTCGCTCATAGCAAAGATTTGCACAGCTGAATTCATTTGTGAAACATGTGGAGCTTGAAACTTGTGATGTGCTGGCTGCCTGCAATAACAGTCACTGTGTAAACCCACCAGACAGAAAACGTTAACAGTGTTCATTTAGGAGAAGGTACTCTGGCAGAGCAGGGTATATACTAGAATCGGGTGGTGTAACTTCTGTTCCAGACTGTCACCGTTTCTCTGTTCTCTTAAGTCAGCACTGTCAAAAGGAAACGGGGCAAAGGCACAAAATTTTGAGGCAAAATTCACCAAAGCTGCACTTAACATGAAAGCACAGCACATATTTGCTTTGCCTCTGCAAACTAATCCACTCTGATTCTATGGAAATGAAAGGATTTTCAAGGGCAGTGCAAATGTTGGTGTGACCTGGCATGTACACCTGTGTCATGACTTACACATTATGAGCAGATTCACCTCACTAACTCCCACGTTCAAATTTATAAATTCAATATGCTGGTTAATGTATACAGTAAAATCTCCATATTCAGGAAGCTGTACACTAAAATAAGCCACCACAGGATGTCCTGTGGTTTCTGGCACGGGGGACATCGGTAGCGGAGCCTTTGTGTCCTGTGGGTTGCAGGGTAGGACCTCGGTGGATAGAGCTTGTTCTAACACTTCCTGTTGATGCTCGATCGGATTGGGATCTGGGGAGTTTAGAGACCAGCTTAACTGCTTGGTCTCTGAGTAGCTTTTGCATTATGACAGGCATATTGTATGCTGATTGGGTCGCTGTGTGTGTATCACTGCCATGGGGGGTGAAAAGTATGTGTCCAAGTAACATCTGCATGATTGCCAAGCCAAAATGTTTCTTAGCAGAACATCACATTGTAACTAAATTATTAATTTTATTTTCTATGCTCTTCTTTTCTGTCCACTCTTTCCCCTCACCCTCCAACCAGTCACAGTAAACAGCTGGCTCTCCCTAAGCCTATTTCTGCTGGACGTTCCTTCCTGCTAAAAGGGAACTCTTCCCCTCCATGATGCCAGGTGCTTCCTCATACAGGATCACTGGGGTTCTGTCTAATGCTATAGGGTCCTTAACTTACACTATAAAGTGACTTGAGAAGGCCATCATTTTGAACTGGAGCTATAAAAATGAACTGAGTTCACTTCCCTTGTCGGTGGTTTTAATTTTGTCACTGGTCGTGTATGCAAGATTTTTCCTGGCTCAAAATGGCTCTTTTGGGGATGCCTTTCCTTGACAGTTAGCATGTTTTGTTCACTTACTGTAAAAACAATCAGTCTGTGTTGCCTTATTTGACATGTTCCTACCCTGTAGCTAGATCCAGTTAATATTTATGTGGCAACTGATGTGATAAAGCAGATTAGCTGGTTTGTTCTGGACCAACTTCATGTAAAATATACTAGCTGGGAATGAGAGGGGAGCTGACTAATAGAAGTCAAAGTTGTCACATAAATTACTTTTTAAAAAAGTATGAGAGAATTAGAGTTGCTACTTTTACACACACATTAAGGAAATTTCATCAAAACTTTGGAAGCATTGGCTCACCTTTTGCAGCTTTATGGTAAGTTTTCAGGTTTTCTTTACTTGTAAAACTCATTGCTGTCAAATAGTTGTTTTAGGCCACGGCAAGCAGTTGTGAAGCAGCTGTGGAACAACTCCAAAAAGTCAGTGTGGTACCTGCTCAGCACGAAACAGCAGACAGAAACAGTGAGAATACAGTAAGAATTTAGCAGCTAAAGAACAGCCTCTCATTCTGGTGGAGGTCAAAAGTAGAGCTACAAGAATAAATACTCAAGTTCTGTTATGGTAAACTTCAAAATGGAGGGGCTTTCAACTACAAATGTGAATATACTAGGGCCCAAAATATATGTCTCCATTCAAAAGAAAAAATTAACCCTTTTTGACTTGCCTACATCTTATTAAGGAATATATTAGGTATAAGGTGTCCTCTTTTTCTACATGAGCGGCACACTAACTAGGGCACAGCATGAGGTCTTTTAAGTCTTACCCCTCCTGGATTATCAGGGGAGACTTACCACACACTGCTGCACAACATAAAAAAAAAAGAAAAAGAAAATGAGAAGCATGAATCTGGTTATTTGGATTTGGGACGGATGTTTGGATAAGACGACGGAGGAGTTTAGTACCTGCAGGATAAAGAGATGAGGTTTGTCATTTCCCGCCTGTGGTGCTACTGCGTGCGGTGATGGCTTTCATGCTAATTAAACTGCATGTAATTCTCATGATAATAATGGGTGAGAGGCGTTTAAGGAATAAAACTGCTTTATCTCTCCTCTGAGTCTAGAAAAGGTCTTGGGGAAATATTAAGAATTGAAGGATTGAAGATCTCTGTCCTTATAAAAACATCTGCTGGAAGAGATAAGAATAGATGTGAAGTGTGGCAGACTGTGGAAAGAAGCTGTAATGAGACGGAGAAGCCCTGTCTCCTAAAAATTACATTCCCATACAACTCAACTTCAAGAACATTTTAAGGAAAAAATATTTTCTCACAGATTGAGTCTGTTTGTGACTTATCACAAATACATTTCTGTTTAACATATAGTTACTATTTATGTTCTTGCTTTCCTACTGCCACTCCTTTACAGCCAACAAATCATGTATTGGGTGGGCTTGATTCATTACACTGGAAAGCAAGAAAATGGAGGAACAGCTTCTGGCATGTATTTAACATTTTGAGAGGGTCTATTTTAACCCAAACCATGACACTTTCCTAAACCTAACCAAGACGTTTTATTGCCAAAACTAAAAATAAAAACTCTAAAATAAAAATAAAGCATAAATCTCAAAATAACAGTTCCACCTGGGGCTTACGTCCATAATTAAACTAATGCAGCCAACACTCCCCTCTATTTTGCTGCTACCTTTCCAGAAGAAAATATATTATCCTCAAAATGTAACTGAGAATACAGTTTAGTTTTATGGGAACATAAATTTTAGGACACAGGGTTGGAAGGAGAAGAAGGTGCATGATTGAAGTACAAAACTTTTTATGCTTTTCCTACACTCAGCTCCAGGTCAGTGTTGCTTTGTAGTTTTAATTATCAGTAACTACTTTCACCTGTACATTAATACACATTTGGTTCATGAGTGAGGATTTTACAGAAGTAGGACAGTACAGTGTATCTGATGTAAAAGTAGCTGCAGTGTTTTAATTGTAAAGAAGTATCATGTTACCCCCGTGCAACACTGAGGATTTTGGACAACAGTGGAGGTTGATGGCACAGAGAAATAAGCACAGTGGCAGCGTAGTACTTTATGAAAACATTAGTGATGAATTACTCTGCATGACAAAAAACATGTAAAAATACATTATTACTTAGGATGGTTTTGATGTAATTTGGAAAAATAGCACCATCTCTACTTTATTAAAAAGAGACAAATCAGATTAAATGAGAACATTTTTGCTGGATTTTTTTGTTGCTGAGAGAGGATGGAGCATGATGAACCCACTGAAGGTTTTTTTTTTTTTTAACCCAAATCATGAATACTAACCTTAAGGATATTTTACCATTATCATCTAAGAATAACTTTTATTGGTACACACATAAAATTTTGTTTACAATTAGTAATGCATAATTAGTATAATTAGTATGCTGATATGACTTTAATAGTCATTGCTCTTAAAAGGGACCTATTACGGTCTTTCTCATTTCATGTCACATTTATAATGTTACAATGGTGGCTGCTCGAATTAAGCACGGCCAAAGTTTTAAATAATAAGGTCACTGTATGTGCAAGTAATCCTTTTGAGCGAAAAGTTCAGGCTTCAAGGCTGCGAGGCCTCAAGGCCAGTAATGTTGTGGGTGTGGAACTTGACTCTCTGACGGCGGCATTAGAAAGGAGGATGGCGTCCAAGTTACAGACAATATTGGAAAATCCTTAACACCCTCTCCATGACATGGACCATGGACAGTCACAGGAGCAAAAGACTCATTCCACCACGATGCACCACAGAACACCACAGGAAATTATTTCGCCCTGTGGCCAACAAACTTTACAACACCTCTCAGTGTTACCAGGACTATATTCACTCGCCAATTGTTTATATTGTACGTAGTATTTTTTAACTTTTGAGTGTTTATTTTAACATACTGAACTTTGAATGGAAAATATATACTTATTTTTAATGCACAGAGTTTACATTTTTCCAGCCTCATATTTTCCATCTTTCATATTTATATCTTAAGCATCTGTAACAAAGCAATTTCCCACCGGGATTAATAAGGTTTTCTGATTCTGACTTATAATTCAGATGTCAATGTTTTAACTGCAGCAATGACCGAATGCATTTGCAAGGAGGTTTTCAGTGGTTGCTGACCGGTCTCTATGCCTGCATGACTGGGGCTTCAGCAACCAATTTCACATACACTGCCAGCAACCTCCAGCAACCACTCTCCAACCAGTCGGGGAATACACATTTTTCCTTAGCAACTGGTGGCTGCCAGGGGGTCGCCATCTGATTTCTAGGCCTGTGTGACTGACTTCAAAGGATGAGGAATGGAGTTAAAATGGCTTGTTTCATGAATAGGATGAACTGAGAGGCTGCACCAAGGTCCAGTATAAGATGAGGATTACTCTGACCTTTGAATTCCACTTTAACTGTCCTAGAGAACACTATGAGACCAGAAAATCTGCTCAAATATTTTAAGTCCTTTTTATTTTGTTAAAGATCTTTAAGCTATAAACATAGCACATATAGCACATATAGCACATCTACTGCAATCATTTTACCATTAAATTCTTCAAATAAGTTACAATTAAGCTTCATTCATCTGTAAGCATTATGAACTGGACAATAATCACGAGCCACATCTGTGCTGTGACTTTTGAAACCCCATATGGAAATGTGTTTTTTACACATGAGTGGAGCAGTTCAGTCTGTATCATCTGTAACACAGAGTGCGTTTTAGCATTCAGGCTGAGGAGAAACTCACTGCCTGTGAGTGACCCTGTGGAAATAATGACCACAGACTTGTTTTTGATTTGCAGTGGTTGCCACCCTGCTTTAAACTCGAAGCTGAAACAGTGCTTGTGTGTGTATTTTTAATAAAACAAATGGCCTTAGACACTTAATGTTGTGTCATAGTTTCTGTATTCCTGTGGCTTTATTTGCTATATTTTGGCACAGACTGCAACTTCCCCCCACCATACAGACTGCTTCCATAGTACACAATAATATAACCCTTCAAAAGAAGGGGCATTACTGTTTTATGGAGTTTGAATGTAAGACTGCAGGACTGTAATAAAGAGCTGTAGGTTGTTTCAGTGGATTCATGTGGACAGACTCAAAGTAGAATAATATAGTGGAGCAAAAAGAAAATTAATTGCAGAGGCAAATCACAGCGGATTTAATTAGCTTTTTCATGTTCAGTCCAAAAGGCCAGTGCTGGAAAAGGAAAAATCAGTGGAATTACTCCCAGTTGTAGAAATAAATTGGCATAAACTTTCTACACTGTCCTGATAGCGAGGAGTTAAGCATGGTGGACACTACACTACTTCATTAGCTTTGCACCTCCACTTTTATTTAGCCCCCCGGTGAGTATAAACTGATACAAAGAAGGAAGTTGCAGACGGTTAACTTTAGCAAACTGGGTAGCTCAGAGAACTTTTGTCCCCATGTTCAAAAATTATTGTATGGAACAGACTGCAAGTAGCTACGGCAACCAAGTGGTCGCAGACTCTTCATTGCGCATGGTTGCAGTAATTTTGGTCATGCCGCAGTCTCCAAACACTGTTTTCCCTAGTGTGACTGTAGTAATAAGATCTCACTGAGATCAACTCATTCTGTGCATTTAATAACTAAAACATTGTTTCTTAAAGATGTTTAAAAAACAAACTTCTGCTTCTTAACTACTGGAAATGGAACAAATATGAAAGACAAACCTGTTCCAAGTCAGGCTAACCCCCATTAGCTGATAACTTAGCACTCCACCATTTACTCCAAATAAGGTCACTTTCGGCTTCAGAACACCAACATGGCGGCAGGCAGATACCAACATTGTAGCATCAGTGTTGGCATCTTTAAAATATGGAGTCCAATGGCCATCTATTAAACTGCCTAACAAAGTTGCTTTCCAGTTACTCACACTCTGTCATTATTTCACAGTCTTTTGAAAGCATTTCCAGGAATAGAAGATCTGTTCTTCAGCAACCACATTTAGTTTAGCCTGCCATTATTTTTGTGTTTTACCTGCACATCAATGCTGGTTTGCAAGTCGTTAAGATGTTTTGTGGCCTTCCTTCAATATCCCAAGCCTTTGTGCCTCAAATCTTCTCTGTAATTGCTTATTTTAAACATCAGTATAGTCTCACACAGCTGCCAACCTGTATTTTTGTTATGTTGTCAGTGATAATAAAGTATTGATTTTATCTTCAGCTGTGTTCTGATACATAATAGATACAGAAAAAATACTCAAAATATAACAACGCTGAGTGCATTTTTTTAAAATTTTCTTTTTGCAGTAATACACAATATAGGTGACTGCACAAACTAGAAAACCTCTTTTGATGGTAGAGGCTTGCATTACAATTAGAGCAGTTACAAATAAAATAACTAGATTCAACTGGAAACCATGAGTCCACACTGATTACCCACAACTGCATATTCGGTAATTAAGTATACTATAATTTTTAACTACACTCATTGTCCTGCAGTCAATGAAAATATTTTAAGGCTGTATCGAGAGCAACAGGAATATCCTTTTTTGCCATTTGTGGAAAAAAAAAAAATAAACAAACATAAAACTTCGAACAGTTTAACAGCTACGGCTCTGTAGAGGTTCCATCTCTATGAGATATGAGAACAGATGCTACTTGTTTACTTTCATGTATTTTTCATCAGTTTAAAATCCTCTTGTTGGTAAAAATGTCATGACACACTGCCAGCTTCATGTGGCTCTAGACTTATTTAGCCAAAGAAACGGTAGTCAGCATAATTCCAGTTGAAGGTATTATTTACTTTGTTCGGCTGTCCGTGACTGCAAATAAACCAAGTACACATCACTCAAAAGAGAGGCCGACAGTAAGAAAGTGGTCCAAGAAAATGTAAACCAATCTTTCTTTACATGCTTGGAAACTTCACCCAGATTCACGCTGAACTTTAAATCAATCACTGTGACTGAAAAGAAAATCACAGACATCTGAGTTTTTAATTCTTTTTCTAGCTGTTTTTCAGATTACGTGTCAGATGTTGTCAGATGCCATTGTGGCCTCTGGCATCTGGAGATATCTGGATTGTGTGACAAGGATCCCCCCCAGAATCTGATTCCAACCCACCTCTACAACCTGCTGCACTACTTAGTGTCAGAACTACAAAGCTGCTGGAATCCTCAGCTAGTGAAGTGTAGTTATTGATTGTTCAGGGACCACTGCTGGCCTGAGGTAGGTAATTGCATGATGGCCTCTTGTGCCTGCAGGGACAGACAGAGGCTAGGAGAGAAATGGTCACAATGTGTCCTTAACGAACACCAAAAGGATGCCGCACAACTTTGATAGCACGGAGTAGTGCCGTGTTGGACGTGCCTGCTTTGATAAGGGATTCAAAGAGCATATCCTGAATGTTTATTGGACCAAATAGAGTAAGACATGGGTTTATCTTTTCAGTAAGCAGTGAGACTTCAAACCTGGGTCGCTGCCTTCAGGAAGAGAAATTAGATTTGAAGTGATATCAGCTGAGGATTTTGTTGCTTCAGGCTGGCAGTATACTCCAAAGATAATTGAATTTGGCATCTTCTCAAAGGTTGTCAAAGTGCTGTCAAAAAGCTGCACCATGAGCATATGACAGTACACTCACTGTGACTTGAGTTTGGTTCGTTTAGCAGTGTCTATGCCAAAAAAGGGGAGCCTGCGGCACAAGAGGAGGTGTAGAAGGAAAAATGCAGCCCAAAACACACTTGTACAATACAGTCACATGACAGTGGTGACCCCATACAGACGGGGAGCTGTACACTGTGGGAAATGGTCAACAAGTTGGTCACTAAACAACCATTTGCTCATGCAAATACAACCTTTAAAGCTATGCCAGTTTAAACGCTAATTAATCCAACTGACAATCTTCCAGGAATGCAGTGCTTTGAGTTTTGGCAGCTAAATGAGCAAACAGCTCAATGCAAATGAATGAATGAATGAATGACCCTTTGTTTGCTTCATCTTTTTGACTTCGTTCTTAATGACATCTAGTAAAAGACACGGACTTGGAGGTTCTTTTTTAAGCTTTTTTTCCTGCTAAGGAAACACTTTCTGCACAGCTCACCAGTTCCCCATAACCTGCAGATTAGCTTTGTCCGTGGGGTGATTTTTCTTTCAAGTAATCTACTTTGAAGGAAAAGAGAGGCGAGGCAAACTGCCACCTCTGCATTGTCTCTGTAGATATGAGGGGTTTTTGTGGCCTTTGTCTTGTAAAAATGCTGATCGAGTTAATGGGAAGTGTCTTCCTGGAGGCTGAAGGTGGCCTGTCCTGTCTCAAGGACTGGTCGTAGAGAGAGCTTGTCATTTATTTAGACCTTGAATTATGCTTTTAGTTCAGCAATGACCACCATCGTTAAGCCTGTGCTTAATGATGGTGATAAATTAACCCTCTATTATAAAATCTGCTGTAGAAGACATGGGGGATTTGAATGATCGGTGCTTCCACTTAATCTACAGAAAAGCTGCTTGGGTTTTCTTGTAACAAAAAAACAAAACTAAACTAACAAAAAAAACCAAAAAAAAACCAATATATAACTTTGCTTGATGTCCAAAAAGCACAAGAACTATCTGAGCGCTGCACCATACATCATTTTAGCTACAGCAATGACACTTATCATCCAAATACTACAACTGTGAGAAATTCAATATATGCATATATATCATTTGATGTTAGCTTTTTTTTAGGCCAAAAAAAATTTCTTTTCTCATAAGAGCAAAATAGCTGCACCTTTAGTTTGTGTTTCAGACTTATACTTCATGATTGTGGCTTAAAAATCATGATAACAGTACTGTTCCAAAATATATAGACAATATGACCCCCAAAAAAAGTCACACTAATTTATGACTTTGTATATTGAGTGCATTCCTTTTTGTCAAATTAATTAAACTCAAAATAAAAGTGCATGGAGGTGGCAAGAGACTAACTATAAGTTTTCACTTTTGAGATGTTAGCAAATGGAGAGACAAACAAAAATTCTCAGACTCAGACACTCTGCTTTTTGAGGTGCTCTAACTCAGAGAACTGCAGATGCACAAAGACTGTGACTTATGTTGATAAACTGCATAACGGGGTAGCTGTGGCTCAGGAGGTAGAGCAGGTCATTTACTCTACCACTCAGAAGGTTGGTGGTTCAATCCTCAGCTCCTCCAACCCACGTCAAGGTGTCCTTTGTTGTAGAATATGCGTGTGAATGTATCATATAAGCTTGTCATTCCAGCTGCATCACTTGTAAGCTGTGCAGAGACTGTGCATTTTTATCAATTTTGCACATGGTGTTAACACACACTACGAGTTTTAATCTGCCTTTTGCATGGCCAGAAGCTCAGGCTTTCATGCTCACTCTGTTTTACATCAAGTCAAGTATATTTAATTCCTCTAGTCCAGTATAACAAATCACTAACTTGGCTCAAGGGGCTTTCTGTCACACCACAGTCCAAGTCAAAATTTATAATTTTAGCAAAACAAACAATACCATTCCAGTAATACTAAAACAAGCTCGTCACATTTTATAACATCTTTTGATTGCAGCAAAGAATAGAAGCCTCATTAAATTAGCTGGCAGAGTCCAGGGTTGAAATCAGGTTTAATCTATACAGAGCATACCCCATGTTAGAAGACATGAGAGTTAAAGTTCAAGAACTGGGCAGGCCTTCAGCTGAGATGATTATCAGCTTTTGCTGGTCTGTCCACATAACTTGAATCAGCAGTTCTCACTTCAGTATTTCAAGCTAAATTTAGACAATTACTTTAGTTACTAAAATAACAGACATTTTTTAAAAATCACTGATGGTTTGATAAACAGAGTTTAAAACAACAAAAAAAATTACCTCCAAACTGAAAAAACACTTTTTAACAATTGTAATCACTATAATACCTCAAAGCTTACATCTGAGTGACAAAGGAGGCCTGAACTCTTGTTTGTGCCCCAGAATATCAATTTATCACTGACCCTAACAGTGCACACGCTCTGATGTCAGCAGGCGAGACAGATGGACTCTGAGAGTGGGGGATGTTTGACTGAAGTAAACTAACCTGCGATTTGGGATTTGATGGTTGAAAGGACTGTTGGCTCGAATCAGTCAGGAGAGAAGTTAACAGAGGCATGAGCTACAGGAGTAATAGAGTGGAAAATATGAGTAGTTGACTACTGAACCACTGTGACCAACACAAAGCTTCTACAACAAGCTGAAGTTACT
The DNA here is from genome assembly GCA_015106735.1 of Paratilapia polleni. Taxonomy (NCBI): domain Eukaryota; kingdom Metazoa; phylum Chordata; class Actinopteri; order Cichliformes; family Cichlidae; genus Paratilapia; species Paratilapia polleni. The sequence goes on along the minus strand of VUQI01020523.1, from coordinate 15,219 downwards.
CTGCTTTAAAAACAGAAGTTAAGACAGGCCTTTTTTTAAAATCTATCAAATATCATAAATTTGCATCAAGGGGGTCTACAATCTGTGCAGGATACAGCTCCTTCTGTCCTTAGACCATCCAAACCGAGACTGAAGAATGTACTCTTCTCAAAATTAATTTTCTCCACTAAACAAGCCAGCGTCCTTTTTATTGTTCCATTAATCCTTATACATCTTGTTACAGATTATTAATCCCCGACTTTAAAATCGAAGCTCAGACTCTAATCTATGTACAAGCATCTCTCCATAAAGCCTTTTTGAGCATTTGTCAGAGGAAGTCATAGACTAAAGGTGACTGTGCCTTTGCTCCCAGACATTTATGTAAGAACATTTTATTCCTGTGTATCGAAGTACAAATTATCTGGGAATTTAATTTATTTTCTTTATTTGTTTACAGATGATTGTTGCTAGATTGGATTAGCCAAAAGATAAAGATGCTCAGAACTGATTAGTTCACATTTTTTGGGGGCCAACCAAAAAACTTTAGATTAAACT
>VUQI01020523.1:0-14665 GCA_015106735.1 Paratilapia polleni | reverse complement strand
ATATATAAAAGGGGAACTGAAATGTTTGTAAAAAAAAAAACAAACAAACAAAAAAAAACCAAAAACTGGTTGGTCATTTTGAGCTGTGAGACTTTATGAATTCTTTTTTTCAAACATTTCCTTAAGATGGGAACAGCGACTGGCTGAAACAATTCTTGCTTTCTCTCAGGTGTGTAAAATCAGAATTCAGACGTTTTTAAATTTGTTTAAGCTACTCATCAGCAGCAGTTAAAAACTAGCATGCAACGCTTCATCTGTTACCTGACACATAAAACAAATCACAGATCTAATCTAAAGATCTAAATGGCTGACCTAATAAAAAGCCAACCTTGAATGACTATATTGTGCTGTACTGAAAAATTAAAATCTGCACAAATACTTTCAGCAAAAATCCTCAAGGACCAAATCTTTAGCTGTGGCCAAAATCAATCTACTATATTTACTCTCCACCATTTTATTTTACTTTATGAATCCTCTGTGTGTAGATTTACCCACTTATTCTTGAAAAGTTCACTAATTCTAATATAATCTTATAAAAATCCAGACTATAATTACAGATAGCGATTTATGAAAATTTATGTGATAGACAAACATATCTATTAAGCATTGCTTGTCTGAATTGGATTTTTCCCCTTGTGTGTTTTTGTGAAGTTAACCAGAGCAACATCTAAAGATTGGGTTTGCAGATTTTAGATTGGCATTATGTAAGCAGTAGCATAATGAATAAAACAACTTTTCTTTTTCATGTAACATTTATAGGTATTTTGGGAAAAATCCCACACAGCTCACCTTAAATGTTCAAAACAGAGGTTAAGTTCAGTTGGAAATCTGAAGATAAAGTCTGGTACAGAATTGCTGAAAATGTTTTGAGGCACTCAGTTAATATCCCTCGGAAAAGCAAATGAGGCAAAGTAACAACCGTGTTAAGATGATCTCGATGTGAGATCCAGCCCGCAGTCAGGGGAGACTATTATGTGCGGTTAAATGGTTTTGATAGATTTCCTCTCGCTCTCCACCTCTCGTTTCAGAGATTTCAGGAGGTGCAAAGGCACACGTGCATGAAAGCAAGAGCGCTCGCACAGGCAACCTGGACCATTAACACAGACACACAGAGACACCTGGGAGTCTCAGGAAGAAGGAAGAAAAAGCATGTTATTATTCTAAATATGGCATAACAGAATCTAAACCACATGATAACATCCAACTGGATGAGTGTGGAAAATTTAGACACTGCCATCATGCTAAAAAAACATACAAATGAGGCTGGCAGTATACACTATGATGTTTATTTTTACATGTGGTGGTTTCTTTGTTTTTTTACAACAACTTTAAAGTAAATGTGTTGATAATCTAGCTCACCAGAGAGTTTCAGGTCGTAAGATCATCATTTTTCTATACAGGCAGAGACTCAAGGCCCTCATGATGAAATATTGGATATAATTGTGTTGGCCAATGTATCCACTCTCATAATGTGCTCTATCCTTGACACCGGATCTATGATATTCTCTGATGGGAGAGTCCTGGCAAGGACCTAATAAATCACACTCATCATTTCTCAAAGGCGCATAAAGTTGGAGGCCTCTGAGGGTTGACATGGTCCCTGTGGCCTTTGCAGTAGTGCAAAGATGCACACCCTTAATGAGGTTCTTGAACAGAGATTCTGAACCTTTTTGTTATACGTCTGTTAGAAACAGCAGTCCCTGTCTGTGTGACGATATTGCTGCCACTACTAAATAATACAAATACATTTAATCTATTTTTTTAATACCGAGTGATGACTTTTAAGATTTTTTTCTACAAAAATATAGCAAATTAGTATGCAATCCTCCACAAGCCTCAATTTTACAATCTTAAGCCCAGAGGCTCCTTCGTTACGCAGTTAACTTCCTGCAGTCAAAGTTAATTATCGCCAGAAGCATGGAACTATGTGCACACCCAGCGTTTGTTCTGTCCCTTCATCTTTGTCCAAACAGAAGCACTGTGCCTCATCTCCTCACTGACACTATGTGGTGACCACAAAGGAAGAACACTTTACTTAGCTATCAGTTATAGCAGCTTTGTAATGTAAAGTAGTATAATAATCAGCTTTAATGTCTGTATGTTACAATCATTTTCACAAAACAAAAAAAGTCCTGATTACTTTACATTTGAATGTTAAGTCCCAGTGTGTTTTCTGCTGCATCATCTGCTGATCACAGGAGTGAACTTTTCTTCCAATCATCTTTTCCTAATAGAAAGCCAAGAGAAAAGAAAATGAGCTGCTGATGAGTTCTTTCAAGTGACTAATAAAAAGAAGATTAAACTTGGAGTTGTTTTTTTTTTTGCTTATTTTGAATTATCCTTTTTAATAAAAAGGATTTTTTTTTTCCAACTGTCCAGTATCACTCCAGTAACTGTGCAATAAAAACAGGCATTTGTTCTAAGTAGAGGGGCTAGTAAAACCTATATTGCTGTTGTGCTCTGAGTTTTCTTACTATTTATCAATCTACTGTCTGCAGACTGTCTGTACCAACAGATGTGGAAAAAACCCTGGAGGCAATTCTCCATCCTGACTGAATTACAACACCTGCTCTATTTGAGATGGACGCAATTTGTCAGGAGAAAAGGTTTTTGCTCTGCCCAAAAAAAAAAAACAACAAAAAAAAAAAAAAAACACCTTACCCAACACTATGGTCAAAGCAAACTAAGAAAGAATGAATGCCTTCCCACTAGCTAGTCTTTGCACGAGATTAACCTATTCAAGCTGCCATCTGGTAAAATGTTATTTCCCAGCCGCTACTTGGCGACTACAGACTACGACCTTCATCCTAGAATCCTGTATGTAATGCATACATATAGTGTGGCCTGCTGAGAATGGATGGCATGGATAAAGGAGTACTTTCACCTCATTGTGCAATCTATTTAAAAACCAGAGAGCAGATGCTCCGGCAGGCTGATTAAATGATGGCTGATGTCCTCAGCCAATGTGCCTCCCTCCCATGACAAGGCACCAGAGCCATTGAGGGTTGCAACAAAGCAATATTTGTCTTAAATTCTGCCTGGTTGGTCTCCATGTGTGGTGGACAGTTTTAGCAGCTACACTGGGGACTAATGAATCAAGCTGTGTGGACCCATCTGTCTGTCAAATGTGATTTCTCAGAATGAAGCGCTGATGCCATCCATTAATGTCTTTTTTTTCAAAAGCAGTTAGAAGAATGTGTTTCTTTGGATTGTGAGACAATATTATTTCTAAATACCTTTTGTTACACTTGCAGCCAAATGTCTATTATTCACTTGTTTGGAAGGACTGTCATATTTCAGTTTGTGCAGGACTGTTCTAGGGGTGTGATTTGATGGTATGTTCTTCAGTTGGTGAATCACTTTGGTTGAACTTGTGACTTTATATGATTCTGTGACTTCTTCATCTGCGCAAATAGGGCAAATATTTAGATCGTTTGAGTATTGAAGTTACACTCATCTATAACTTTATTAGTTACACTTTGGTAGTACCAGGTTGGACCCCCTTTTACCTTCAGAACTGTCTTAATTCTTTGTGGCATAGATTCATGCCAGCAACAATACTCAGGTAGGCTTTGGCATTTAAAAGATGATCAGTTAATACTAAGGGGCCCAAAGTGCCAAGAAACTAACCCCCCACCATTGCACGACCACCAGCAGCCTGAACTGTTGAAACAAGGCAGGATGGATCCATGTTTTAGAGGTGCACCAATTGCAATGTCCTTGGCTGATTCAGATTTTTCTGTAAGTGTACCCTTACAGAAAATTTTTTGCCGATTCCGATTTTCTTTGTAAGATCTATATTTGACAGCATATACAAATCAATTTTTCTTATTATTTGCATAATAAAAGAAATTATTAAACTTTGCAATTTCCCTGAAACTGCAGAAAGTTTCAGGATCTTCTCTCAGTTAAACATCTCAAAATAAATTGCTCTGCTACTGGAAAGACGTACAAATAATTAAATAAAAATGAGATGTTGTACACCAACCTTTACCTGACATATTTTAACGTGGCAAAAAAAAAAAAAAAGCAGGTGCAGCAGATTTATATAACAAAACAAATGTGAGAGACTTACATCAATACATCATTTTCCAGTATGTTTATAACTTCACCAGATAACAGGACATCATAACTGCTTACAGAGGCTGCTGGCTTGTGTCTGGTTCTGAGTTCTGACTACTTTAGCTTTAGCCACTTTTCCTCTGTTAGATAAATGATAAATGGACTAGTACTTACATAGCGCCTTTCTATTCAATTTGAGCCCTCAAAGCGCTTTCTATTACAAGTCTCATTCACCAAATCACAAACACATTCATACAGCAATTTTATCTATACCTAAGTGCTTTATTTCTAACATTCACACATGAAATGGACTGGCTCGCAATCGGTCATATGGGAGGCTGACTGGCAGGCCACCAGCCGAGAACACTGGCCGAGAACACTGTAAATTGGCCAGTTCTGGTCCCTGGCTGGTCAATCGCTGCATCTCTACCATGCTCTCATACAGTTTATGACAAATTTTGACTTTACCATCCGAATGTCGCACCAGAAATTGAGAATCATCAGATCAGGCAAGCTTTTTCCAATTTTCTACTGTCCAATTTTGGTGAGCCCATGAGAACTGTAGCCTCAGTTTCATGTTCTTAGCTGACAGGAGTGGCACCCAGTGTGGTCTTCTGCTGCTGTAGCCCATCTGGTTCAAGGTTCGACATGTTGTGCATTCAGGGATGCTCTTTTGCATACCTTGATTGTAATGAGTAGTTATTATAGTTACCTTTGCCTTCCTATCAGCTCAAAGCAGTCTGGCCATCCTCCTCCGACCTCTGGCATCAGAAAGGCATTTTCACCCAGAGAACTGCACCTCACTGGATATTTTCTCTTTTTCGGACCATAAACCCTTGAGATGGTTGTGTGGGAAAATCCTAGTAGATCAGCAGTTTCTGACATACTGACACCAACAACTATGTCACATTCAAAGTCACTTAACACTATCCCCGCCAATGAGAAAATATTCCAGCAATCAATGTTTTCGAAGCATGCTAAAGTGTTAAAAATTTAACATTCTGCTTTTTCTTTTGATAGATAGCTAGCTACCCAGACAGCTAGCCAGGCAGACAGACAGACAGACAGACAGCTAGCCAGGCAGACAGACAGACAGACAGCTAGCCAGGCAGACAGACAGGCAGCTAGGCAGGTAGGCAGTCAGAGACAGACAGACAGACAGACAGGCAGACAGATGTGTGTATAGAATAGAATAAAAATGAGTAAGTTCAAAACAATGCTCTAGGAAAGTGTTAAATCACCTTTCTTCTCCATTCTGATGCTCAGTTTGAACTAAAATATTCAGTTTTAGTAACAACCAACCAATGAAATACTGACATATTTGCTATATTTAGAAATTTCTGTCACTGCACTAGTATATGAAATAAAGTTAAGTGGGTGCGAACATCGTTTTGGTTGCATACGATAAAATTTGCAGGATTTACGAAGATAAGAATTGTGCTAACCTTGTATGTGCGTAACAGAGCACTGATGTTCTAGGGAAAATGATTAAAATATTCAATTACTATCACATGTTTAGATTTCATTGTTTGCAAAGAAATACCAAATCAATCGAGAAAACTGTAAATCTGAGGTTTTCGCATGAATACATACAGTGGGCTTCACTCCAAAGAAAGGCATTAATAATAAAGCTGCACATCAGGAACTTAAGATCTTAAAAGCTTAGTGACACAAAGTGCTGTTGGAGTAACATCACAGGCATGAACATTCAGCTGAAGTGATTAAAAAGCTGTTCTGTCTTCATCTCCCCAGAAACAGAAGTTTCTGAAGGAAAATCTCATTATTGTTTCCATTATGAGACACCAAAGCAGATGCTTCTTTGAGGAAATTATTGCCATTTAGAAAACTGGTTTTAATGGATAGACTGTCATCACTTCAGAGCAACTCTTCAGAGCACGATAGGAACAAGGCAGAGTGACAAACTCAATTAATCACACTCTAGCTTGTTCACCGCAGGCTCAAGATGGTGGCTTTGTACCTGGATGCTCATTATAGCTTGCATCTTGATGTATGAAATAGAAACTGTACCCTACATGTTTAGGCCTTTGTTTATGGCTCCTCTGCGTTTAGCCATTCATTATGTTAATTGACTCACCACTTTGTTGTGCTGATTTGTGTTTTTAAAATCCATTTTCCATGTCATACCTGAGCTACTTTAATAACATCCTGACTTGCAGTTTACAATGACAGAAAACACATTTTTTAATGCAGAGGAAGTTCAGGAAATTACTGGAAACAAAACAATTACACAACAGTGTTGGCAGCTAATGGGAATACAATTTTATGGATGATTAATGTACAAATGCAAAATGAAACAACCTTTGTCACCTTAATAGCTGCCTTTTTTTTTCTTCACAAAGCAAAGCAATACAAATTAGGCAGCAGATAATAATAAATCTGTTCAATCCTATGTAGCTTGGATTAAAGGAAATAAAAGAAACACTCAGTCCCCAGAAAATAGAAGTATAGCGGGACTTTGAGCAGTTTCAGTTTAGACATTTATGTTTGCACTAGTCTCTTTCATAATTTCTCTCCTCTGCTGTCACCAGCCTTCGATGTATGGCTGTCACTGTGTGTGAGAGATGGGGAGGTGCAGAGTATGCATGGAGCTCGGTAGCAGAGTAAGACAGGAGAAAAGGAGATAGTTTAAAATTAATGACCACTAGTTAGTCTGCAGCAGTAGTTTCCCAACAACTATTAAGTCATCTAAGACCAAAAATGTCCAACACAGACAACCCCAAATACCCGAGTCTGTCTGCTGAGAGTCCACCTAAGCGAAACACAGTTTGCAAAAATCACTGCCACTGAAATGTTGAAAACTATTGTGATGCAGTGGCAAACTCCAAATGATTTGTTTTAAGGGATAACAGTCCAAAAAGGCAGTTACCTTCTAATCTAGTATACTTATTCTCACAGATTTGCAGGATTGTTTTCTAGTTATAATGAATTCAACCAGTGAAGTCTTCCTCCTGTGGTGCTGCACTGTTGAACAGATGTTAGCTGCAGCCCCATTTGTTCCTGATGCATTCAGAGAGCTGCAGCATGGATGTGAAACCCAGGTGTGACAAGCTCACAGCTGTGTGTCTGCATCAGCTGCTGCTGGATGGACTCAGTGGGTGAGAGGGTGCACTTCAGAATAGACACCAACAAATGCACTGCTTTGGTGTCATCTGGCACAGAGGAGAAAGCAATGTTCACTGTCTGTATCAATCGATTTACTTTATTTCAAATTCCACCTGCAATACAACTTAATGTCCCCCTAAAGAAAATGTGTTATCCTTAATATCTTCTCATCCAAATGTTCATTTTTCACTGTAAAGAATGATGTATGTGCAGTGTTTGATGCTGGGAGGATGTTTTCTGATTCATTAGAAGAGGGAAGATTTCCTTTTGCAAGTTTATGACACATAGACACAAACATGAATTGGCATCCAAATGGATTACGTGTGAAACGCTCAAACTGCAGTGCATATTCATGGTGAATGTTAATCACCATTAGTCACATCTTCATGGTAAAAATGTTGGTTTTATACATTTGATTGTTGATATAATTCCTTGATGAAAATGACAAGCAGAAGATGGTGCTTTAATTTTATAGGTAGCTTACCCCACGAAGCTGAGATAGTAGAGGGTGGAATAACCAGAGCAATTGTGTAAACTCTATCCTGAAAAATAAAAAGTCCAACTGTTGCTGGCAGATAAAAAGGTAAAGGAGGAGAGTGACTGAAACAGAAAGTGAAACAAGAATGAACCTTGGACGGTCACTTGACCCAAAGGGCTCCAGGACTTGAGATAGGGTTCAAAACTACTATTTCTTTCTACAGCTGCTTAAATTTTATTTGATGGGGATGATCTAGATAAACATAGTTCCAATACAGAACATGAAAATGATGAGATGCACAGAGAGTTTATAGTTATTGCTAGTTGCAAACCCTTTTACATGCACCATGTAAAATTTAGAAATCAATAACTAACACATTTTTCAAAGCCACTTTAACACTGCATTTTAACACTGTCAACATAAAAACTGTCAATCCACCTCCTGGAAAAACACTTACACAAAGTTTTTAATAACTCCAAAAACAAAACTGTCAGAATAATAAACTTGGTGAGTGTTGGAGAATGTGTAGCGTAGTGTAGGATGTGGAAACACAGAGAAGTCAGTAATCAGCCCACAGATTAATTTAGATATTAAGGCTAATTATTTGGGAGATGTGCTGTTTGGACTCAACAAATATGCCAGATACCAGCTACAAGTACTACTAGTTGCAAGAAAAAAAAAGCAACAGTCAAGACATGGTTTAAAAAGGGAATATTCAAGAATTCCTGAATGGATAAGTTCAGAAAATCTATGAAATGGAACAGTTTACCCTCTGAGGCTCGAAACACCAAAATTCAGAAAATACTGGGGAAAATGGATATCATTTCTAACTGTGAAATTACATACTTTCATTTTATATCTTTTTTGAAAATCTGGTTTATTTATTTATTTTCCTGTAGAATGAATAAGCATTATATTATATATTACCTCCTCCGTCGAGAGTAATCCAAGCACAAATGTGACTCATGAGGATCTTTCAACTATAAAGGCCAATGATGGAAATAAAAGAACAGCTGACCTTCATACAGTAATATAATCCATTCTCAATACTTTTGTCTCTGATACCTTATACATAATTCACTTTACCACTAATGGCTGTTGTGTGATTTATTTGTTCTATTTTTTTTTTGTTGGAAAATTACAAAAAATAATGTAAAACAAACACACAAACAAACAAAAAAAATCCAGAACACATATTTGATTTAGTACTTAATTGCTTCAACAAGCTATCATACTCAGAAACTGAAAAATTCAAACCCAATGTGCCACTTGCACTCATGTTTCAGCATGAAAAGCTCTGAAACATGCAGCTGTGTTAATTTATATGTTTTAAATCTTCAGATGCAAATCACTACACTTTTTTTTTAAATTCTTAATAGCTGCACCATTACATCACATGTAAATGATACACGCTTTTATATGCATATTATGGGAACTTAATATGACGTGTTTAGAGTGGAAATCACAGGATTATGGCTATACATGAAAAACACATTGCAGGCATCCAGAATTTACTTAGAAAAGATGAATAGTAATATCTGGTAATTTGTTTAAATTAGTTTTTGAATTCAACATTTAACTGTAATGCCATTTTGTCCTCTACATCCTTTAAACAATATTTATTACAGATCTGGAAAGTTAAAAAGTCTCATTCATAACAAGAGCACCATGATGTGAAGATGATCTGGCCTTGGTAAACCTGAGGCGTTAAACCACAGCTACTCCTCTGTGCAAAACCCTGGAGATACCTGTCAGATTGGATCTGTGTAAAACCATCAAGCTGTAACATGAGAATAGAAGCCTCTTTTATGTGCATCACATCCACAAAAGGACTCTGATCCACCTTGTTCAAGCTATGGTATATTTCTCTCCCAGGTCCTAAATAATTAAACACACTTACTGTGTCAGCAGTCATTAGGGACCTGGCCCTCGTTTAAAGTGCCTGACTGAATCAGAAAGAAGAAAATGCAAGAATCTTTAGGAATTACAAAGAAATGTTTGTAAGACATGAGTCCAGAACTGTGAGGGGGGGAAAAAAAATGTTAATATTTTTAAAATATTTTGTCAGGAAGAATCTTTTGAGCATGTGTGCCAACAGCATAAGCTATCATTCAAAGAGTTGCAAATATTCATACCCATCTTGCACAGTTTTTATCAGAAATAACTCCTGACAGACAAAATCTATTTTACCTCCTCCACCTACCCATTTAGGTCAAAGGTTGACTACTGAACAGTTGACCTGGGTACATGCAGGATGATAATTTCAGTCCTAAAGACACAAGTGAATCATTTTGCTTATATACAGCATCACTTTGTCACTGCGCTGCCATTTCCCATGCGGTGATAGACTGAACATATGATGCATGTCCACCACATTTTCATCTGACATAAACCCAAAAGGTGGGACACAAAATTGAGTAGTAGCAGGTTAAAGTCATACTTGTACATTAATTAATGTAACAATAAATACATGAAATCACTTTGGGGCTAAAACCTGATTCAGGCTAATCCACACTGCGAGCACTAATGAACGATTTCTCTCGTTTAAACATCAATCACTCCTCTGTCTCAGTGAACAGAAAGATTTCCATTTTTACACGTGTCTGCTCACCCAAACTCTGCAAGATGAGCTTTAAGAGAATGGCCCGTGCATCGTTATTTTTATAATGTCATTCTGTATTTTTTTTAATGTATTTATCCATGAGTTCAACAGAAACAGACTTTGAGAAAAAAAAAAACACAAAGTTAATAATTCCCTTGGTAAATCTAATGTAGTAAATCCTGTTGTGCTTTGTATGTTTTTGATATCATTTTTTACCAGGATGCAGTGTTGTAACTACATAGTTTACTGTATTCTGTAAAATACGTAACTACAAAAATTGTTGTCTATAGGGCTGCAAAGGAGCCCATTGTGACCCAAATTAATTTTGCAGCACAATTCGACACAAAATCTGGGTCAGAGAACTTTCTTCAATGTCAAGAACAAGGAGTCCTGCAATGATATGACCCCCACAGAGCCTCCAACTCAATCACTGTGATATTACATAAAGAGACAGATGACACTAAGACAACCTAAATCTACAGAAAAACTGTTCCAAGTTCTCCCAGATGCTTTGAAGAAATGACTTGCCACTTTAAAACAAACAAAACATAAAAACAAAACAAACAAAGAAACCTGCATTTGAGTTAATAGAGGAGAAGCTGTTCCATTTAAAAGGCAGGTGTGGGTTTTTTTCTGCTTACTGCATTGACTGTAACAGATCAATAAATCTATTTGTGGCATTATATTTAAAACCATCCTTACATTATTCTTAATGCCTAAAACGTCTGATCAGCGACATTATAGTAACACCACCGCCAACTAGTACATGTTGAGAACATATCAATTATCAACCAAGGCCCTCAGTGTCACCGTTAGCTTGCACTACCTGCAAAACAAAGCCTGTTTTGTTTATATTTCGCATTTAGTCTGTCCTGAAAATTGGCCAGACCAGATCAATAGCTGTGAATCTATTTCAGACATTAGTCTGGACTCAGTACAGTTGGGCTGCCAAATGGACAGCTGGTTCAGAAACCAACAGAGACTGGAATCAGCGGAGAAGAGATATGCACCAATCAATCCGGCCAGTGATTGGAATTGGCCAATCAGCCTCAGATATGTTTGATTCCGAGCCGATTCGATTAGTGTGTGCCCGAGTCTGATGTGCACCTCTTTAGAAATGTAACCTCACGTTGCTGTGATGCAGACTAATTTAACTGTGATTGTTCCACTTGGTATCATATGCTGTGTAAATACACAAATCACTATAAAAAAATGACATGCTGACTTGCACAGATACTTGAAAGAAAACGCAACATGAAATAAACTGTGACTGTAAATCTAATGCTAATGCAGTGCTGTTTACTCATTTTCACTAAATTTGTTCCAAAGTCTTCTCTCTCTTTTCATTACAGATATTTGTTCCATTCATTGCACCCTACTATTAGCTCTAACTACTACATCGGCATTAAAGTACAAGAAGACGCTGAACACAGCAACATGGTAACAACACTGCAAAATAGCTTTTTCAATGTGTAATTACAGAGCTATTCAGACTCATGAAACAGGGTATGGTAAAGTGGGATGTAGTTATTTGCACACAAAAAAGCTTTGGCCGGTAACCTAGAGCACTTTATTTTGAGATTTGTTTGAGTAGAACTGACAGAAGGTCCTGTAACATGGTATTGATTTGGAGAAAAAGTAAAAGTGATGAAATCAATGTTTGCTTGTTTTTTAAATTATTATTATTTTTTTTTTTTTATTTTGTTTTTAGTAACATAAATCCAACTTTTCAGTAAAGAAAAACTGCAAAAATATCACATCTAACATATGTTTTGAACTTTTTTAAGCAGAATAGTGGCATGATGATTAGGATTCGCTAATATTAATAAAACTCCTTGCAACATGAATGTGTAAATTCTTTTTTATTACATTAATGCAGTGTTATGGCACCCTTTTTAGGCAAATTAATTATAAAACTTTTTATGTCATGAATGTCTGTCTCGGATCATTAAGAATTTATATTAAATTAAATACCTTTCAAATAAAGATTAAGGGCAAACATCCTGTTATAATCAACATCGCTTTTTATCCTAACACCCAAGAAGCTTTCAGTCTCTTCATTTCTCTCAGTTTGCCAAGTAAGCGGCATGCTGATTCAGCAGATAATTGCACTTGAGTGTAGATATGCAGAGGGCAATCTGACCCACTCCACCTGCTCTAATGCTGCTGCTGTATCGATCCACTGAGCTGTTTGTGGACGGATTCTGTGCAATCGGTGCTTCAACCAGACACATCTTATAAAGCTGCCGCTGCCACTGGCGATAAGAGCAGGTCCGTCTGTTTAGCTGATTGGTTGATCGGGCTGGAGATTATCTTCCTCCTCATAGTGCAGGACAGAATTTAAGAGGCAGCTGATTTTGAGGTGAACTCTACTGACATGGGCATTAACTTGTTTTGCTCCTTGTGGCTGAAGAGGATTAGGAAAAAAACGACTGTTATCCAACAGTGTTGTTTTCTTGTGATGTACTCTGATCCCAGTTTGACCTTCATTCCAGTAACCTCTCAATAAAATAATTCTGAGAACATGTAGACTGAAATTTTAACACAAAATGAAGTCTTCACTGTTTGCAGCAAGACACAACATGACCCCGTGTCTGTTCTATGCAGGCTATCTTCCCCTTGATGTCTTGTGAAAAAGTCAGGGCTGTTAATGTGCTGTGGCAAATGACAGACAACAACTGGGAGAGACACTGGTGCCTGAGAATTAGTGACATGTTTTAGGGGCAAAACATCAAATGTACTGTAGTGAGGAAGCTTCAGAGCTGCTGCTTATTAGCTGAGCTATTCAACATCTTCTTAGGGTAAGATGCATTTATAGGAACTGAACTTTTATTTAAATTCACGTTAAGCAGCCAATCTGCAAGTCTGCAGGTACCAGAAATGATCTGCTGTTGCCAAATCTTGGACATTGTATTTACACTAATTCTCTTCCCAGAGTTACAACTATTTCCCATGTTTGTAATCTCCACAAAACACTACATATGCAATAATCCCAGGATACAGGATGAAAATTATCCATATTCTCATCATCTTTTTCTCTGGAAAATCTTTGAAGTAAAAACACCACAACAACCACAAACAGTTTTTCTGTTATAAAAGTTCGAGCTTACTTGTTCAGGTCAAGCTGGAGTAAGAGTACAGAGAAAGGTCACATAACCTTGTGATGGACTTCATCACATTCGCTGGGAATTTTACCAGGCACTTGAAATCAGTCTTTGAGCTTTTTGCACTTCAGATGGATTAGGAATGCTTTTGCTTTTTATTTTTTTATTCTTTTTTTTTTTTTTTTTTTTTTTTTTTTTTTTTTTTTTTTTTTTTTTTTTTTAATGTTTTGTCTTCAATATTAGAGAGAGAGCCCAGTCATTGAATGCTGCAACAATATTTTTGGCAGTTGAAACTATGGTAACAGTTGATTGTCTGAAGAAACTGTTTTAGTAAATAAAATGCTGACACTTGAGGGTTCTCAGTATATAGCACACTTTTATGGGGCCTTTCCATAAGTAGTTAATTAAAAAATAGATACGGTTACTTTTGTCTTACTTTTAATCACTGGTACTATTAAACATTTTTTTAATTAAAACAACCAAGGGAGAAATGGGTGTTTGCATGTGGATTAACTCTATATTTAATATAATGTATATAATGTTTTGAAACCATTACAATGTTCAGAGCTTTAACATGCTAATTGTTTAAAACTTATATTAAAAAGATGTCATACATGTCCAGCGTGTTTTTGTGATGTGTGTCTGGTGCAGCTTGTCATTGTTTTGCTCAACTTTGGCTTTTTACATTTTACAGTTTTTCCTAAAAAACAAAAAATATATGACATTATGGACATAAATTTGGTATAAATCAGTGGTTCTTAAACTGTGGTGCAAACAGTCACTGTAGGTGGGGCGTGGAAGACCAGGGGAAAACTAAAATGTGAAACTGAGTTGATTTAATATGATTTTTGGTGAGAAAATAATTCAATTCAATTCAATTAAATTTTATTTGTACAGCGCCAAATCAACAACAGTCGCCTCAAGGCGCTTTATATTTTAGGGTAAAGACCCTACGATATTAGACAGAAAAGACAGAAAACCCCAACAATCAGACGACCCCCTATGAGCAAGCACTTGGCAACAGTGGGAAGGAAAAACTCCCTTTTAACAGGAAGAAACCTCCGGCAGAACCAGGCTCAGGGAGGGGCAGCCATCTGCCGCGACCGGTTGGGGATGAGGGGAAACAGAAGAGAGCAGAGGGAGACAGGACAAAAGGCACACCTATAGGAGAGAGAGAGTTAATAATAGCTAATGATTAAATGCAAATGGTGTATAAAACACATGGAGAGTGAAAGGAAGTGAGGAAGAGGAAGTGCTCAGTGCATCATGGGAAGTCCCCAGCAGCCTAAGCCTATT
>VUQI01020522.1:0-15285 GCA_015106735.1 Paratilapia polleni | reverse complement strand
CATTGTGCTAAGTGTAAAGTTTGGTGGAGGGGGGATTATGGTGTGGGGTTGTTTTTCAGGAGTTGGGCTCGGCCCCTTAGTTCCAGTGAAAGGAACTCTTAATGCTTCTTCTCTTAATGAGACATTTTGGACAATTTCATGCTCCCAACTCTGTGGGAACAGTTTGGGGATGGTCCCTTCCTGTTCCAACATGACTGCTCACCAGTGCACAAAGCAAGGTCCATAAAGACATGGATGAGCGAGTTTGGTGTGGAAGAACTTGACTGGCCTGCACAGAGTCCTGACCTCAACCTGATAGAACACCTTTGGGATGAATTAGAGCGGAGACTGTGAGCCAGGCCTTCTCATCCAACATCAGTGTCTGACCTCACAAATGCACTTCTGGAAGAATGGTCAAAAATTCCCATAAACACTCCTAAACCTTGTGGAAAGCCTTCCCAGAAGAGTTGAAGCTGTTATAGCTGCAAAGGGTGGGCCGACATCATATTAAACCCTATGGATTAAGAATGGGATGTCACTCAAGTTCATATGTGTGTGAAGGCAGACGAGCGAATACTTTTGGCAATATAGTGTCTGTATATATATTAAATTAATTTTATTACTTTGACCTATGTAATCCAAATAGATCAAAAATGCAACAATTCAAATGGAAAATGCCATTAAAATACATAACCTTAAATATTAGGTCTAAATATTTTGTTGAGCGTTGATAGATATCACTAAAAATAGAAGACAATGACAGACACTGAGTATTTGTGATCTCTTTGAGGTCGTGACACGGCTGCTGCTCGCACCAAACAGGAAGAAGTTCTTTCATCACCCTCTGAACATCATTGACATGGTGTCTGTGGTTCCCATCTACGTCACCCTGATCTTTGACATGACTGTGGGATCAGAGTCTGAACTGGGAGACCTGGGGCGACTTATACAGGTCTGTACTGTATATAAATACACAATTCTGAAATGTTGAAATGTTTCCATCCAATAAAATATTAAAGGAGGCATCATATTTTTCATAATCTTTGATAAAAAGGCTGATGGTTCATATTTGTCTTGACAGTGTCTGATATGCAGTATTAATCTCATCAGTCCCATCAAGAAGAGCAGACTGTAAATATTACATGAACCATCTGTGGAGGTTCTGTCAGCCTAAAACTGTAATGCTAAGACATTAATAATAACTGGAGACCATCTTGCAATGAGATCACACCAGCTGCAACACCAATTAGTTCTTGGACAACACTCATTTTTTATTACACACAATGAAGACAAGAAATAAATTTGAAGTTAAAAAGAACATCCATTTACTCACAGATCAACACATTCTCACATACTGAGGCTCTGTCTGCACCCCTCTGCGTAACATTTTGTCCCCCAAAACATCATTTTTTAATGTTTAGTCAGGACCACTTAGTGCCACACTTTTAACACACTGGATAGGGGTGAAACATGAACACTTGATCATGATTGGATTCCGAAAGGATAAAGAATTCCATTAGTCTGATATATTTCCAGTTTTTTCCGTGAAAAATTGCAGCTTTTAACAGACTAGCATGTTTTAATCAGGCGTTATCGGATCTGTGTGGCTAATTAGCGTGCCATTAAGATACCTATGTAACTGAAACTATTTCTCAACCACAACTTCCAAAAATTCATATCCACTCACATGACATGTTGTTTACACAACACAAAACTTGCTCTTAAATGTTAATTTTAAACTTAATCTTTTTGCACCGGGGTCAGTGTTTTACCGCCGCGTGTGTTAAAATGTTTTCAGGTGTGTGCTGTTGTTCTTTTCCCATTTAATATTTATTTTTTAGTCTTATACATATTTCCTTTTTGAGATTTTGACTTTTGCAGGTTGCCATTGCACATAAGAGAGTGTTCTTAATGACTTAACAAGGGTTGCATTGAGTTGCTGCACCATCTTGTGGTACAAAGTGGTATTACATGAAAGTACAGCCTGGCCTTAGCTCGACTTCAGTTAATATCTCTTCAACACAATATATAAATGATTGGAAATAAAGTCATAGTGCTTATTTCTTTACATTCTGTTGATAGCTCAGGTTAAATTTGGGCAGTTTATAATCTTTTTTTGTACACATAATTTTTAATTATTTATTATTTATTTTTAATTCATACCTTTTAACAGATGCACAGTTGGTGTTTGTTTCCCCTCAAATCTTGACAGAGATAAAGCGACCCCCCCTGCCCCATTTCTCTGCTAAATTGTGGGATACACTGAGCATGTACCACTTTAAAGCAGTGTTAGGAAATGCATCAGCGCAGACATTATTAATCTTTTAACATTCATCAGGTCACCAGTGATTTGTTTAGGGTTAGATTCATATCTATTTTTCACCTATGTGACATACGTAAATTGAAAGATTAAAAGGCCAAATGTGTTTAAGAGAGTTGCTTTGAAAGGTAAGATTGTTCAAATTCTCAAACCTAACCCTAAGTGGTGGTTTGCTGGTGACTGGTTGGATGTTAAGAGGTTAAAGAGACTAAACTTGAAGTGGACCTTTCTCTATTCATTTCCAGATTCATATTTTTATACTTGAACTCTATTACAGTGACTATGCATGATTCACTGTTCAAAATAATCATCATTTTTCTTATTTTGGGCCTTCATGCAGCCCCTCAGTTCACCCACTGTCTAAAACAAGCTGTTTTAGCCCCCTTACCTTTAAGCCCACCCTCTCTTTGACCCAGCTTTCTTCTGATTGGCTGTCCCTCTTACACTGACCTCATCATATGAAACTTTGGCCACGTTTAACACGAGCATCCACTGTTATAACAGTATGTAATGTATTTCCACACCTGCTACGGTGTAGCCACAATTACTCAGGCTCTTTTTAAAGACTTTGACTCATGCCCCACCTTTCATTCTCTCAGGTGTTCAGGTTAATGAGGATCTTCAGAGTTTTAAAGTTGGCCCGACACTCGACAGGCCTGCGGTCTCTGGGAGCGACACTTCGGGTGAGTCAGGACTCTGTTCCCGCAGACAGACAGAGTTACGTAACATTTGACTTTCTGACACACAGTGACATTAACCAGCCGTACAAACAATGTGATTGATTTTTATTTTGTAGTTTAGTGACATTTTGGTCTGTTGACCTTTCTGTAGAAGCATCAGATAAAGGTTGATGGATTGTGAGCAGATCTCGGCTGATATACCACGCACTTTTTTTGCAGATGTATTTTTGATTTGCAGGGTTCAGGGCCACACAATCTAAGACCAAAAAAACAAAAACAAACCAAAAGACAACCGAAGGAAACAAAAGTTTGTGTGCGAGTTGTGATTTAATACAAGGTCTCTCCAGGTATAACAAACTTGTGATGGAAATACACATCAAAAGTGCAAGCATACTCTTTCTAAGCAAACACACTGATATCAGTTCAACATTGACAGTATTGTAAAAAAAAAATGTTTGGTTGAGTTTAGGGGCGTTGTCCAAATGTGTTTAAAATGAAAAGAAAACAGTTTAGTAAGCGTTTCCTGGCTCTACCTTTTCAACAAAGACTATTCTCATTAGTCATTAAACTTGTTTTTTTTATTCTTGCAGACTAATGAGCAGGCTAGCTAACAAGCCCTTCTTCTTCTTTATCATCTTCTGGGTGTATTGACCTAAATAGACCCCATCGGGCACAACATACCTGCTAAGAGTTTTTTTCTGGGGTTTCTTTCCTGTATTTTTTTAGACCATCTCGCGGCACCCTCCAGTTTTGCCTTTTCTCTGGAGAAACCCTCATAATTTGCCTGACTCTATAACTTTACATGCACCTGTAGGTAGCTAATCTCTCTGTAGACAGAGCAGTTTCATGCTTACTATCTTAGCTGCCACCACTCTTTTTACTGCAAAGACACAGTAAAGATTGAGACTTCAAAACTTACCAAAATAATTAGTGGTTGAGCCTTATGTGTGAATCTTTGGATGTGTTTGACAGCTAATTGTTCACTTTAAGGTGGAACCATATTCAGCCATAATCAAATCAAGCTTCCTGAATCAATAACTCATAATGACATGTTGCAAAAACACGAAAAACACCTATCTCCATTCATATTGTGTTTTTCACCAAAATGCACTGCAGAGATCAGTAGATAGGAGTGAAATGTTGGCAGGAATCGCCTACATACGCGTTAGCTGCATGTCAAAACACTACAAATAAAACAGGGACACACTCATTAAAGCTCCACAGTGCTATAAAGGGTCAAAAGCTCCACAGGGTACCTTTAAGTTTGTGTCTCTGCGTTTGATTTTCCCCTGCCTGTCTGTTACAGTATACTTCATGGTGCTTCGTGTTTTATTTTTGCTGTATTTTATCAGTTATAGCCAGGCCCATTCTCTTTAAGGCCTTTAGCGGCAGTATCTTATCACTTAGCTGCAGTGAAACAAAATGCTGTTTAATCAGGTGCAGATATCAGTTAACTGGAGTGAGGCAAAAACTGCATAAATGACTTGAAATGTGATGAAGACAGAAAATTTTTGCTTCACTCATTGTGGTCACACAATCCTGGACAGGTGTTTGATCGGAGTATGTGTCATTTTAAGTTGGAAACAGAATAAACAATTGACAGTTGTCTCCTCCAGTATGAATGAAAGTGACACAATTGTTAGGTTTTCTTTATGCTTTCTAAAACTTTTTGTCCTTTGTAAATGGTCAGATATGTTTGAGGAAAGGACTGTGTTTGTAGAGTTGTGCCTCTGTGACATGAAGTGTTTTTTTCATGAGGTTCAGGTGTTTGAAGAGGTGCCAAACATACTTAATTTAAATCCAAACTGCTGCTGTTATTTCCTCAGCTCAGTTAGTTAGCACTGCCGTGGATGATTTCCAATTAAAACCATGCTTTTGAGATGTAAGTTGGATTAGTGAAGTCATCTGTAAAAGCCTCCTGAAGCAAGCATTATGCTGAATTTATGATGCAAACATTTACATTTTAAGTCATGTTTTATACATGTTTTTGTCTGCAAAGGATTTCTCTCTGCAAGCCTTAAATCCTGATGAAAATTTGGCTTCATATTCTAAAACAGTCCAAGCAGATATTTTGTGTATATGTTTCGATACAATGCCATATGAACTGTATCAATGACAGCAGATCAGTTACCACAGTCTACTACCATGCTCTTCCTCCTGGGTTTCATTACATCTGCAGGACTGCAGCAGGTCGTGTTTCAGTCTCATCTGCCTTTCCATAAGCTTGTTCTTTGTAGCAGAATAGAGATGAGCAGAGGATTATGTTTGTTTCAAACATCATTATGCATCTTAAATTATTTGGATGCATTTATATTTAGAGTACAGTAGCACTTTAATAAAGGTTCCTGATCCGTGACCGGCATCAGGAGTGAAGCACTGAGAGCTTATTTGGTCTCTTTCCTGCATATTAAGTAATGAACAGGCAGTTAACTCAAAACATTAGTTTAAAATTTAGTTTGAACTTGAAAATGCAAAACAAAACATTTCAAAAGTGAGACATAATTTAATGACAAAGGCTCTGAAGAAGGAGTACTTTAAAAGAACAGCCTCATTCTCTTGTGAATTTACTTTTACTGCTGGTTGTTTGTGGAAATGTTTTTTTTTTTACATCCACTGTCTGTTTGCAAAAATACTCATGCAAATGTTGTTAAAGGATTTTTGTGGTAGATTCAGATCTGGATTCAGAAGGTTTTTCTTAGTAGATTTTTTTGCTACAGTGATATAGGGGACTCATCCACCAGAGGCAGATTTATTATACAGCTCGACCATATACAGGAGATGGGACTTAGTTCAACTTACAAGTGACTACATTTCTGGAGTTGATCTGGATCAGGATCTTGATCCAGGAATTTTTTTGAAGGAATCTTTGCGAGATAAGGCAAAATGGGACATTTCATGTCATAGCTTCACATATCAAACTGAAATAAGAAAAACTGGGAGACATCATCTTGATGATCTCAAGAAATGTAAAAAACATTTTGTAGTTTTCATGCTGAATATTTCAGCAGATGTGTGCTCTTTTACTCCCAGCAAAATCTTGCAACACCTTCTTTTTATGAGGATCCATCAAGACAACAGTCAAATGAGAGGAAGTGCAGCAAGACTATAGAAGTAAAGTCGCATTTACAGAGCGAATCAGGCAAAAAAAAAATAATCTTGTCACAGTGAGTTTAAAGTTGAAAGACATGTTGAGTGAACATAGACAGTGGGCATTTGACTGTAATGTTGCCACAAATGGAACCTCACATATTTAGGCATGAAAGATGAGGTTTTGTGCACAAACTGCCATCTCAACTCCAAATCCTGTCCTTGACCATAACAAGCTGTCCTCCATGTTTGATGTGCAGCACAGTTACCGTGAGGTGGGCATTCTGCTGCTCTACCTGGCTGTCGGAGTGTCCGTCTTCTCGGGTATCGCTTACACTGCCGAATACGAAGAGGTAAAGTTTGAATGACGTCTGGCTGCTTTAAATTCTGGACTCACACTCTGTGCTTTCACACATGGAAATCATTCAAATTTGCCTTTTAAGTGTTTAACATGTTAGCAGGACAGTTCAAGTGATTTCAGTGTCAGTCTGTCAGATGTTTGGCCTACCGCATTTTTCTTATCACATACTGCATCCTTTTAGAACAATCATCAGTTTGTACTTTTAATTTGCCTAAAACTTTATGACCTATTATCTTCAAAACTAAAGACATTCCTCTCAGCCTCCACTATGTTTAGTTCTAATTACCAAATATTGGCATGCTAACATGCTGATGAACAAGGTAAACATCACACCTGCTAAAAGACTCAAAGCTCCGTTGATGCTACAGTGTGGAAAAGGCAGCAAAAGATGGCTACATACTTTAACCAACTAATCAGCTGCTTTCTAACAAAGCTCCCTCTCTCTTCAAAGTCTTTGTGTTTATTCTCACAGTGTTCCTCCTCTCTCTAAAACACACGACCTGATTTTCATGACATTTGGCTAATTAAAATGTTTTGGCTCACAGAGTATTTCATTTTAATTAATGCTGTTAGATGCTGATAAATCCTTCAGAGTGCAGTTAAATTGTTATCTTTAATTTGGTTTGTAAAAAATAAAAATATCACTGACTGAACCGAGCCAAACCGCAATGGCACTTATTTTGTTTTTGAGCCACGTTATGTTTAAAAGCAGACTGTTGGTAGAGTTACTAATTATTAAATTAAAAGAGAAAATTGGTCACTATGGTCAAAGGTTTCCTCTCCTTGAGATATAGTTTTGAGCTACAGCTATGTTGGGATATTTAAATGTTTTGACTTTATATAATGTGTCACTTTCTATATTTGTATGGGTTGTTTATGTCCATCTTATCTGAAAAACTTTAAAGCATCCCTCTGTGTCTGTTTCCAGGACGTGGGTCTGGACACCATCCCGGCCTGCTGGTGGTGGGGGACGGTAAGCATGACCACGGTGGGTTACGGGGATGTGGTGCCCGTCACGGTAGTCGGGAAGTTGGCAGCAAGCGGCTGCATCCTGGGCGGCACCTTGGTGGTGGCGCTACCCATCACCATCATCTTCAACAAGTTCTCCCACTTCTATCGCCGCCAGAAAGCTCTGGAAGCATCTGTGAGGAACAACAACCACAAGAGGATGAGGATGAGCTGCGAGAATGTGCCGGAGGACGACGAAGAGGACGAGGGATCAAACGGGGACAGCTGCTGTCTGGACGATGATGATATTGATGATATCGAGGAGGACGATATCGATTATGAGGATGAAGGAGGTGTGATAAACTATAGTTATGTGGAGCATCCATCCTACACGTCGATAATGAGGAAGAAGGAACTCCATCAGCTGTGACAAAGAGCCGATAAAGGCTGCGTTCACACTGGAGATAAATCCTGCTCAGAATCAACTTCTGCCTCATCCATGATGTGCTCATATCAGCTTGTAAGATCCAAGTGGAAACAAAGGTTGTGTTCATATTTAAATCTGGCTTTCTTCTGAAACAGGGCCATGAGAAATGTTGAGTAATGTGTAGGCTTCCTGTTTGACCTTGTTTGAAAACTCTATGACCGTCCGACTGCTGTCATCAAAACTCACCGAGCTGACTGCAAAAATGTGGAGAAGACAATAATGCAAGAGGGCTAGAATTTGATTAAGATTTGGATAGATGCTTCTAAAGAGATCAGAGTTGGAGGGCCCGTGTTGTAAACGACTGTCTGACATAAAATGTAGCAAACTGTAGTTTGCTCTCATTCGTGCATGTGGGCTGTTTTCAGGGTGGAAGTATGTTCGCTCTGATAATGAATTTGTTCTGTAGCTGTTAAAAAAAAAAGATGAAAAATCAAAGCTGATAAAATTACAGTAATTCACATAAGGTGAATTTAACATAGAGGTCTGCTGAAGAACTGAATTGATTGAGCCTGAACTGAAGTGCACTGAAGAGAAATAGCATGCACATGTATGAAATTAAGTGAATAAAAATATTATACAAAATTGTGAATAGTAATTTTGTTCATGAAGTAGAATATACTGAGAGGCATTATAAACGCGACAAGTATAGCAAAAACAATTAAGAATAATGAAAAAGGGATTAGTCGCTCATTTCACGAGTCCTTTCTCACTCGATACGAATCCCATCGAGCATCTTTGGAGCATTCTGGGTCGGCACGTGTGTCAGCAGGATCACCCACCCATGCACTACTCACCTTGAGCTCCCAAATGCTCCCCTGGCCGAGTGAAAGGAGAAACTTCAACTAAAAAGTCTTGTCAGTCACAAGTCGTTAGCCAATGAGCATGCGGTTTCACAGACAGACCCGCCCCTCCTCGTCACTGCTGTTTTTTGCAGCCAAGATGGCCAAGGTGGAAATGCTCATCTTGAGGCGTCAGAAACCAACGGGTGACGTCACGGTAGCTACGTTCATCTCTTTTACTAACTATGCCCGTGTATTTGCCATGTGACAATTATGTTGTGAAGGGATGTGTTTTAACCCAAACCGTGATCTTTTACTAAACCTAACTGGGCAGTTTCTGGTACCTAAATCAAACCAGTAGGTGAAAGTGAAAGTACAAAAGACAGTGCAAATGAAATAAATCAGAGGCCGGAAAAAAGTGCAACACAATGCACAACACAGACGACCACCTTATGCCACCGCCTCCTAGCACGGACTTTGTGGGACTCTAAAACAGGGCTGCTATCTCTCATTGGCCACTGTTGCTGCAGCCAGTGCATAAAGACACCAACGTCAGAAGACAACTTGTGTGTAATTGTGAGATGCAGGCGGCATCTGACAAAGCAGAGTTATGTGTGAGAACTCACTGCAAAACCTCACTGAAGTGTGAAAACTTGTAAAAATGGTAAATTGTAATATTTACACAGAGTTTGAGTATATTATAATAAACATGGAAATCTGTTTCAGTCTGGCTCAAACTGCAGCACAGGACCCTCCCTGTGAGGCAGCAGTGCTAACCACAACATACACAGTATGATGCTTCATTTAATATATCCTGTCACCTATTTCAGAAGAGATGAAAGGAGACATGATGCAGCCTTTTACACTATCTGACTCAGGCCTTTGTCAAAGAGCAAAAGGACAGCAGGTCATTTATAAACCATAAAATCATTATCTGTTGCACAAATATACATAAAGTTGTACTTTCTAATGTGTCTGTGAGAAGTCAAACCTTTAAATTTGGGCCATATCTTAAAATTAAATAAAAATGATCTGTATCTTGTAGCATTTATAGATTCGTACAGGAGTGCTTCAGCTTGGTCTGGAGATGCATCAGTGGCGTTGTGCCACAGAGTTCATTTAGTGATGACTTTGTGAAACATCCGAATGCTTTGTTTGCCCGTAAATGGATCAAACCTGTCAAACTCATTTAATATCAGTTCTGCTGCTGCAAACAGACAGTACCGTGCTGTGTGTGCTGCTTTGAGCATCAACAAACTCAACATTCACCTCAACCTTTCATTTTGTTTAGCTCTTTTCATTTACATCCATTTGTCTTTTTTATACTATTCATTGTCCATGGTGCACTCTTTTCTTCCTCTCTCTGTTTTCCTTTCATTTTTTCTGGATCATTATGTCAACTGCAAATCTAACGGAATTTAAAACATGTTGGTCATGAAAAAAATAATGCAAATAAAGTTAAGTCAAATAGAAGATTTTAAAAGTACATGTCAAAAAAGAGAAATAAAACACAGTGTTTGGCGTTTCCAGGATTTTTTGCCTAACCACTCTGGGGTTGAACAACAGAAATAAAAAAATTTAAAAAACTTCATCAGAAATGAATACCAAGCCAAAATCACTTTAAAAAATTGGTAGAAAATCATCAAGTTCCAATGATTATAACTTTAAACAGACTGCTTCCCTCCATAAAACTGCAGGTGTGAAATGTTAAGAAGTTAACAAAATAGTTTCTAGTTACAACTGTAATTATATTTTATTCTTCTGAGTGGCAGAACTAAGGAATAGTCTCTAACAAATCCTTTGTTTTAGGTTTGCAAAGTAAAGGATTTGGGGGATGGTAGGCAGTGGACCAAACCATTGTGACGCATGTGTGGGGAAGTCCATTTTTCAAAACTTAAACATATATTGTTTTGCATTTATCATGAGAACTAAAGGTACTTCTCAAAATGGGCAGGAAAAATCCTAAAGGTAAATAATCCAAAAAGCCCAAGGAAGGCACGAGAAACAACAGAAACATGAAGCTCATCGTATGACAAAGGGAAAGACAAGATGCTCACTCAGGGGTGAGTGGGAAAAAAATGCTAAAAACATAAAGACAAAAAGTTACCCAAAAGCAAGTTTAAAAAGATTAGTTTTTAGCTGCTTTTTAAAAGAGATCACTGAGTCCACAGATCTCAAACTCAGTCTCGGGGCCACTGCTGTCACTGGAGACCAGGGTCGGTGCCAGAGGATATGAAGCTGACGGGCAGCCAACTTTGAAGGAGGGGCATTTGGCACAAAGTCACTTTGCTATTCCATTAATTACAAAAAAAAAAAAAGGAAAAAAAAGTGCATTCCTACCATCTCTAACGTGCAACTGTGCTTACACTCACACACACTGTGTCCACAAAACACAGGCTAGGAAAATACACAGCAAAACCAGTTAAATTTACATTTAAATTTACAGGATACACAACAAATTTAAGGATGAACAACCTACTTTAAACCACATCATGAACCGGTACGCATACAGTAATTACAAGCATACACGGATAGTGTACGCTCATAGAGAAATGTAGCCACAGTTACAGAAGAGCAAAAATATCCGTCTTAGATTGCAGATGCAAAGCAGGAGACAAATAGGAGACATTTTCTCTGGTGCAGAAGAGGATCAATGAATTCACCGCACACTGGGACAGTGGACTGTGAGCGCAGAATATCTTCAGCACATTTTGAGTGATGTCATGCTTTAAAATGCACTATATGGACAAAACTATACTGGGCTACCAACATATTACAGCCATGCCATGAAGCTCCCGGCGCATAGTTTTTGTGCTGATGATGGCAGAGGAGCAGAGCGTTGGCGACTTTTATGCACTATGCGCCTCAGCACTCGGCAGCCCCGCTCTGTAACTTCACGTGGTCTGGCTGTTGCTGTGGTTCCTGAACGCTTCCACTTTGCAATAATACCACTTACAGCTGATCATGAAATATCTAGGAGGGAAGAATCCTGGATATCCTGTTACAAATCCTATTACAGTACCAGTGAGGTCTTTAGAACGACCCCTGTGGCAATTGGACTGAAAACACCTGAAATCAAAGATTAATAGCTGTGGCCCAATGTTTTTGTTCAGCTGCACAAACTGATGAATGATCTCTTTTTAGTGTCAAGAGACATGAGGGGTACTTCTCAAAGTCTGACCTGCATAGACCCGCTCCAAAGTCAGTCTCCTCCTCAGTCAGGCTGGTTACGTGATTTCTGCAAAAGCACTAAACTACTGTTAACAGAATAATTAACTTGAGCTTGAGCTGCAGTAACTTATCGGTGATGTGTGTGTGGGTGCTTTTCATGACCAAATGGCTGACTTAAATTAACACAGCTGTAGAAGTGTATCAGTAGAGTCCAGCTGAGGGGGCACAGGGACCTTTTTGGATGGGCCTGGACCCCGAGGGCCGTCCAAGACTTTAAGAAGAGCTGTTTCAGTGGAATGAGCTCTATCAAAGCCAGATTGAAGATTATCAAAAAATGCTGTATTTGTCCAAAACAGCCTTAAGCTGCTTAGCCACAACCTTCTCTAAAATCTTAGCAATAAAAGGTAATTATTGCTAAGAACCTGAAGTATAACCAAAACTCAAAAACTTGACATCTTGACAAGATGAGCCTTCAGTGCATATTATTATGTTTTTTAACAATATATAGTTTTATTTCCAATGATACACTGAGGAGGAAAACTCCTGGACTTGCAGCTAACTTTTGAACTTCTTTAACTTTAGAAGCTGTTAACAGAAACAGCATTTTGATATTGAAACGTGTCTGAACCATCACTTCCAGTTCAACCACCTCTAGTTCACTCCAGTAATCCACAAAAACTGTGTGTTCAGTTACTGTAACAACTTTGTAGCTCAGAGATAAAAAAACAAAAAAACAGTTGAAATAAAACTTCATAATGAGAATCAGATTTGTGTAAAGTGGCCCTTTAAATGTCACCTCTCCACCAAACCTTTGTTCTGAAAGACAAGCAGGATGAAACCTCCGCAGCATGAATGACATTAAGCTTGTTCTGCAGCTCAGCTTGTGTTTCACATAATGGATCCTGGTGTAGGGCGAGTCTTCGGGCAGGTTTTCCTCCTATCTGAGAGCATTAAAGAGGAGAGAGATGATGATCCTAACACAGTTTGAAGCTCTGCCACGGAGAGTCAGGGCTGAAAGCCGTTATCTGTACGAAAATGTGAAGAGAAACTGAGAATGTTTTTATTGGAAAAAGCCTTGGTGTGATGTTTCTCTGCCTTTACACACAGCTAAATATCTGGCATGATAAGAGACAGAAGATGAGCTCTAAAGTTACTACACTGCTCAAAATAAATTAAGGGAACACTCGATTACCACAGCATAACACAAAGTCAGTTAAACTTCAGGAATTTCAATCTGTCCAGTTAGGAAGCAGAAACCATTGTGAATCCATTTCACCTGCTTTGGTGCAAATGAAAGTGACAGCAGGTGTTCTGGAGAGGCAACAAGACAACCCCAAAAAGTGAATGGTTTAGCTGGTGGTGGCCACTGACCATTGCTCTCTCTTTATCCCTCCTGACTGATTTTTCTCTACTAGTAGCATGAGAAGGTACCTGCAGCCCATTCAGGATGCATAGGTAGTCCAGCTCCTCCAGGATGGCACATCCATCCACGTGACGTTGGAAGGTTTGCTGCGTCTCCCAGCACAGTCTCAAGAATATGGAGAAGATACCAGGACATGGGCCGTTACACTAGGTGTACAGGGACAAGGGCTTGTGGTGGCCAAAACTGATCTCAGAGAGAGCCATCCCATTAGGAACGAATAGGAGTGAATAGGACTAAATTCAATATTTACACCTGCTTCTAGACAAAAAAAAACAAAAAAAAAAAACCTCACATTTTATTTAAGTTTTTGCAAATACAGCATCAATATTGTGACTCCTATCAGGAGGATGCTGCTGCTCACTTCATGCCTGAAATCAAAAGTGGCTCATGGTTCTGGCTAAAGCTAACAGAAAGGTGTTTTACATGTAAAAAATCTCAAACTAATTGAACTATATTGTCTCTGTTCTATAAAATAAATAAATAAAAACACAAAAATAGGCAGAAGAAAAATGTTTATCCCATTAAATTTACATTTAGAATCTACAGCTCGACAGAGTCTCACAAACACCTTCTATGAAAGCAGAAGTCCAGAGATTACATTAAGTTCTCAATGATATTAAGTTCTGTAGGATGGCTCTCATCACTGGAAATTGATTGACCCCCTTTGGTCCCCCCCCCAAACTTGTGTTGTGTTATCAGTGTAACCATAGGTGGAAATTACGGGGCAGACAAGGGGGTCCAGACCTCCTTTTTTTCTGGGATAACCTCAAAGCATCATATTGAGATTTTTTTTCTTTAACTTTTTAAAAACTGCCACTGAATTTTCAGCCTCAGCAGAATATCTTGCTGTTTTCTGTGACCACACACACACCTTTTCTCTTTTATTTTTGTTGGGAGAAACAGCACACCCGCAGACACAGTGAAGGAGAGACAGATCAGATTCATGGCCGGCTGATTAAAAATTCATTTCTGCTATTTTGGCCGACAGAAGTCTCAACACAGAGAGGAAACAAGAAAAAAGGGAATGAGCTGTGCCTAAAAAGTTTGGGTGTTTGTGATGGATCTGATGGGACATGAGAAAACTTCTGGAAAGTGCAGAGGAGAGAGAGCCAGGTCCTTCAGTCAAAGCTGATGATGATGAAGGCAGAGCACGAGGCAGAAGAGGAAACAAAAACACTGACTGTACAAACTGGGACTGCTGTTAATTCATCAGATATTTTGGTGCTTCATTTGCAGGGTTAAAATGAACATTTTCTGTTTATTCTTTATACTCATTCACAAGCCACTTTGTTAGTTACACCTGTTCAAGTGCTTGTAAATGCGAATATCTAATCAGCCAATCACATGGCAGCAGCTCGATGCATTTAGACACGTAGACATGGTCAAGACGAAGTGCTGAAGTTCAACCTGAGCATCAGAATGGGGAAGAAAGGTGATTTAAGCGACTTTGAAAGTGGCATGGTTGTTGGTGCTAGACGGGCTGGTCTGAGTGTTTCAGAAACTGCTGATCTGCTGGGATTTTCCCACACAACCATCTCTAGGGTTTACAGAGGATGGTCCAAGAAAGAAAATATCCAGTGAGCCACAGTTGTCTGGGAGAAAATACCTTGTTGATGTCAGAGGTCAGTAGAGAATGGCCAGACTGCTTCGAGCTGATAGGAAGGCAACAGGAACTCAAATAACCACTCGTTACAACCAAAGTAGAGCATCTCTGAATGCGCATGTCGAACCTTGAAGCAGATGTGCTGCAGCAGCAGAAGACCACACTGGGTGTGGTCACAGATGACTGCCCCTCCCTGAGCCTGGTTCTGCCGGAGGTTTCTTCCTGTTAAAAGGGAGTTTTTCCTTCCCACTGTTGCCACGTGCTTGCTCATAGGGGGTTGTCTGACTGTTGGGGTTTTCTGTCTAATATTGTAGGGTCTTTACCCTAAAATATAAAGCGCCTTGAGGTGACTGTTGTTGTGATTTGGCGCTATATAAATAAAATTGAATAAAATTGAATTGAATTGAATTGAATCATGAACCTAATCAGAGGATGATGTGATCTTAA
>VUQI01020520.1:0-33083 GCA_015106735.1 Paratilapia polleni | reverse complement strand
TACAGATTGTGAGAAGAATCCTATTCCATTCTTTGAAATGGAGGATGACTTTGTCTGTTGTGTTGACGTTGAAGGTCTTTTGGGTGCAGTGGGTTGTGAGTACGATGCAGATGAGTGGAGGCTGTTCACCGACAGCTCAAAGCCAGCCTAAAATGTGTCCTACTGCATAATGGCAGTTACTTTGCATCTGTGCCAACTGGTCATTGTGTCCAGTTAAAAGAAACCTATGAAAAACTGTGTTGAAGAAGCTGAAATACAACGAGCACAAATGGACTGTATGTGAGAAAAATGGACTGTACGTGACTGAATATTTTTATTGGTACTTTTGAACTCAGCATCATTAAATCGGGTCATATCAACTATTTTCTGGAAAACAGCAGAAGTTTTACTTTTTGATGCAGGGCGGTGTAAATAATCGAGAAGTGGACCCATTCTGCTCATTTGAAGCTCCATATTTTTGTTCTTTGGCTCTGCTAGAGCAGCTTTGTATGATTCACCGGTCAAAATAATCCTTCTTTATCTTACACTGGGCCTTGGTGTGAGGCCTCGTTTCTGTCTGAAATAAGCTGTTTTAGCTCCTCCCCCTTCAAGCCAACTTTCTTCTAATTGGCTACTCTTCACACAGCCAGAGCTGTGTGCCTTATGCCTCAGTCACACAGACCTAGAGACCAGTCGGTGACCACCTGACAACCTGCAGTTGCTAGGGAAAAATGTTTATTCCTGGACAGTTGGCAAGTGGTTGCTGGGTGAAATCAGTCACAAAGAGGTGCTGCACCCAAAAACCTTCTTGTGATTACTTTGGTTGCTAGATTTCTGTGGTTGCCCATAGTCTGTATGGAAGACATTGACTTGTCTGCAAACACTTGCTTACTGACCACCTAGCAGTAGTGAAACTTGAAAAAGTGCGAATGAACCAAAATGGAGAACACTCGCCTTCACACACCCACTGAGCTCATTATGTGAAAGTTGTGCCTTACTGCTGAAACAACACAGCTTTTACTTTGAAGGTGAAAGGTCTCTGCTTCCAGTTTGCGTGGCAAGTGTTTGCAGACAAGTTGGCGTCTTCCATACAGACTACAGGCCGAGACCATCAGGAGTTTCACAGATTCTATCACTATGTGCACTATGTGCAAAAGTGTGATTTGAGGGCAGGTAAGTTACGCAGGTGTGAAGTTTCTCTACAGGAACGGGGTGGGAGTTTCTGCCAGAGAGGAGAGGAGAGGTTAGTAACAGCCAAGGTGAGATTAAGAGGACTTTTGTGATTTTATGATTTGATTTTGAGTCCTTACTTATTTGTCTTTTCAACAGGCAATTTGGAGGGGAAGCTAGCAGGCTGACAGGATTCCAAGAGTGCGAGGTAAGATACACTGGAGACCAGGCAGGCAGGTGAGCAGCAGGTGAGTATTTCCCTTTACAGGGGAAGCAACCTAGTTGAAAGCTGAGGTAAGTGGAACAGGATGGGCCCTTCAGTTTCTACTGGTTAACAGGAATCCAGGAGAGCTGGGCAGTGGTTCTGACTCTGGGCAGGTTACTGGAGAACAAGAACTAGCTGAAGACACACAAGGCCTAATTACCACCATGAAGGCAACAACAATCTGGGAGGGAGCGGAAGCATCAGCCGGTCTTAAATACTGCAAGCTAGATGACTTGAATTGGAAACAGGTGCGACAGCTGAAGGTGAGAGAGTCCGCCTGCAGGCGGGCCAGCGAGGAGAGAAGCCCCACAGCTCCACCTGAGAGTGAAGAGGGAGGAAGAGGCTACAGAGAAGGAGAGAGAGGGAAAGAGGAAGAAAAAGGAGGAAAAACCCAGAAGCCTTCCAGGACCACAACAGTCCCCTTTCTATGACATCATACAGGTCCAAGAGCTGAAAAACACCACATGAAACACCCACTGAGCTCATTATGTGAAACTTTGGCCATGTTTAATGTGGACATCCACCATTGGAACAGGAGATATGTGGCAGGAAATGAGGAGAAGCTTTTTAATAAAGTGGACTGTGGAGCCTTGGCAGAGGTTTTAAAGTGTTACCGCAGTGCGTTTCTGATCTCTTGAGCTCGCTTGTCAATCAAACGATGTGGGCAGCACGGTGACATTTTCTTCTCTTTTTCTTAGTGGAGGAAATTTGTGTTGCTGTAGGTGGCACTTATTTATTCATGTGTTTTTTTATTTTGCCCAAACATGGATAACTTCTCTGTCCTTCCTGTTTTGTTCATTCAGCACAAAATGGAACCAAACGGAGCGTGTGCAGAGTGTTTACCTGTCACACCACACAGGTACAAATGTGCATTATGTTTAACCATCTCCTCACGGGAAAAAATAAACTCCTCCACAGCTGTTTATGGTCAAACGATGCTGCTGCTGCTGCTGCTGATGATGATGATGATGACGATGCTTTTAAATTGCAGTGTACAGTAATGTGCGTACCCATTGTTGCTCGTTCTTTGTGTGTCGCTCTCGCTCTCCCTGCCGCCTCCACACCGATGCGTGTTGTTGCATTAACGCGGAGGTGAAGAGTGGGAGGTAGAGGGCAAACTGAGAGGGCTACAAGAGGGATGGAGTGAGCCAGAAGAAAGAGTGTGTGGGAGTCCGAAGCATAGATACATGGAACAGATAGATAGATAGATAGATAGATAGATAGATAGATAGATCTGTCTGTCCTTCTTTCTCCTTTGTTACCTCATTTCTAAAATGTACGATGGTGATGATTTCCCACGGGTAACCCACTCAGGTCAAACTAAATCTAGAAGGTAATGAGAGAAGGGGGGGAGAGAGAAAGATAGCCATAAAGAGTGATGATGAATGAGGGATGAGATGGAAAGAAAAGAGAGGCAGATGGAGAGGAGAAGTTGGTCTCTTTGCAGCTCCAAAGCTCTTAAAGCCCTGAAGCTGTGTGGAGTGCAAACGGGAGGGAGAGTGAGAGAGAGAGGGAGAGGGAGAGGTGGAGGGAGAGGGAGAGGTGGAGGGAGGCTGAATCGAGGAGAAGAAAAGCTAGAAGGGAGAGAGAGTGAAAGGGAGAGGGGGAGGAGGAGGAGGGTTTGCGTTGGTGTGTTGGCTGGCAGAGAGAGCGCTTGTCAAAAAAACCTTCCACTGACAGAAGGCATGATTCACAGCAGAGGGAGAGAGAGAGGGAGAGAGAGAGGGAGACAAGCGAAAGAAAAAAGAAAAACAGCAGCGATAAAGAAAGAGGGAGTGAGAGAGGAACGACAGGGGCAGAGATGCCAGTTCAGAAAAACAAATGAGGATGCTGATTGGAAGCAGGATGACAGCGCAGCAGCGGCATGGGACTGAGATCGACGGAGTGACCGTGTTGATAAGGTTCTGGCTTTTCTATTGATTGGTTTGGAAAATAGAGCAGGTGGCAGAGGCAGCGATGAAAGAGAGCAGGAGAGGAGAGAGAAAGAGAGGATGCTTGAGAACGAAGGCACGCTGAAAGAGATAGAGAGACCTGGAATGATTCTCAACTATCAATAGGCTTCTTTGACGGGTGATGGAAATTAGACAGCTCTGACTATTTACCACCACAGACGAGACGGGCATTAGTACGGAGACCGTGAAAAGCTTTCAGAATACGAATCAGTCAGTTCTCTTCATGTGGGGATAGGAAGTTCTCCAGATTCGGTTTTTGAATCTGTGAATTGTGATTTTAACTTTTTTTTCTGCTGAAGTGGTCCTCAGGTTGCCAGAGCTCCCAG
Organism: Paratilapia polleni; assembly: GCA_015106735.1. Lineage (NCBI taxonomy): Eukaryota > Metazoa > Chordata > Actinopteri > Cichliformes > Cichlidae > Paratilapia > Paratilapia polleni. The sequence continues at coordinate 29,391 of VUQI01020520.1, read as the reverse complement.
TTTGTGTGGTGGATGCCAACATTTTAAATGCCTGATACACTCTCAGAAAATTAAGTAGCTTATAATAAATTTGTGGCACAACAGCTTGTCATTGAGACTGTACTGTCTGCTGGTGGACCCTTGACAGGGGGTATCTGTTTGTACCCTTATGATGTGTACCTTACAGAAATGAGTCTTAATTTTAAAAGGTGCAAAACCAGGCACAGGGGTACCCATTAATTTATTTTTATTCATTCCTACACTTGGAAACGGACGGGCATTTCTACAGCATTTCTAGTTTTACTGACCACTCAAAACTGTGTTCATCTCAGATCTGCACCTACAGCCAATTTAGAGTCACCAGTTAAATTAACATGCATGAATCTGGACTGTGGGAAGAAACTAGAGCACCTGGAGAAAATCCAAAAGGACGGTTCAAACTTTAAAATCTCAGAATAAAATGAATATTTTGCCTAATTTCAAACAGGCTTTCTGCTGATATTGCACCTTAAAATCTAGAAGAAACAGTGCAAGTATGTACCTTTTACTGCTGGGGAAAGTATATTTACCTTTTTGGCCCTTAGAAAGGTGCACATAGTTGAGTTCTAATAATTAGACGTACAGGGTATTTTTGCGATTGTACCTGCAGGGACAGAAATGGACTTAAGCTTTACCCTTATTTCTGAGAGTCTTTGAGGTAGCTAAGACATAAATATCTCCCAAAAAGCTGGAGTTAGAAAGCTGTCTGCTGTAGATGGACCAAGCAATATCAAACTCAAAATGGTAAATCAAGGAAAATCAGCTTTTAATTGCTCATATTGATGCTTTGAAGGAATACTGACGTCATCTTAAATTTATTTTTAGCAACAAATTTGCATCGATCTTTAAAGCAGCTTGGCGCCGCATTAACATCTCTCCAACCTCAAAATGCTCGCCGAGTCATTTAACGTTTTGTCTTTGCTGCGAGGATGTCTCACCTTTTAGGCTGTAAGAACTATATGTGTTGAACGTCTATGAAACTGTCCAAAGGGTTTAGCCGAGAAATGCTTTTTTTAGTGTCACCAGCAGGTGGCCCTCTCCCCTGCCAGGAGGATGTCAGCAGCTGTTTTAATTCTGGCCCTGCTCACTGAAGTAAAGGCTGAAATAGGAAGCTTTCTGCTGTGATACAAGTTCAAGACTCGAATCCAAGACTTGTCCTTTGGACTTAACTTTCCTTACGTTACAGCATTTGGTTAGGCTTAGGCAAGAAAAGTACTTGTCTGGTTAGGTAAAAAAGTACTTGGTTACATTTAGGCTAAAAAAGTACTGGGTTAGCTTTCTACTTTTTCAACATTTTCAAACCCAATAAGTCAATGAGTTATGTCAGCTTTGAGGTGAGTGATTGAAACGGCGACCAATGGTACTAAAGGGCAGTGCTGACTGACACGACAGGGTCGTAAATACTTTAGCAGGTTACCTACCCAATCAGAGCCTGGGATGTCCACTGGCCGCCAGCTGTCAGCTACAAAGTGATGCAGGACGAGTGAAGCTCTTTGTATGTGAATGGGGATTTATTCCTGCAGCACTCTGTAGGCGAGAGGATGTGGTTCACTACTTTTTGGACAGCACATTTCTCCCCTGAGTTTTAAAATGCTCTGTACGCACTGTCAGATCAAAGTTTTAGAGGAACTCTCTGTTTTATAGTGAACTTAAAATCAAATCTAACTTTAACTTCCTGATATTGGTCAAGCTCTGTCCCTGTGAGGTAAAATGCTACATTCAGGTTAGTTGCATCCCAACCACTGTCACAAGCTGAAAAAGACTTCTACTGTCAACTAAACTGGATGAGTGCCTGTAATTAGGTGTTCATTGCTATTATTACCTAATGTCCTGCACACTGACTTTGATACATATGGAGACAGTTTTTCAGGCTCTTTTCCATTCAAATTATTTTTGTTTGCTTTCTCTCTCCACAGCCAGACGACAGTAATCATCGAACACAGCCAGAATGAGAAGAGAAGCTTTGACTGGATTCAGTCGTCCATCCAGTGTCGCTCTGCATCTGATGGACTAACGCTCTGCTGGATGAAGATTTAATTGGCTCTGAACAAACACACCGAACAATAAACAGCCAGAATAAACACAAATGCAGTCACGTCGGGAGGAGAGTGGGAGAGAAGATGAGCTAAAAACAGCAACCGTGTGGACATAAAAACTGGACCTGTTTCATCTTTTCTTGCCTTTTTCTAAAAGCTGTTTGGGATATTTCCTCGAAGTTGGATTCCTCATGTTGTTTGCACTGTTTTTATGTCATGGATTATTTGACAGGAGTAACATTTGTTTGCAGGAGTGTCATACTTTGATCAAAGAATCTCCTGACTTCTCATTAAAACAGAAGGAACATGTTTCACAAAAATGATTTTCAATGTGACATTTTATTATGCCATGGCTGTCTCAAACCCAGCTGCCATGCATCTTTCACTTCCTGAATTTTTCTTTTAGATTTAGCAAAATTAACGACTTCACAATTCACTCTTCAAACTTCACCCGTGACTCCCACCGACCCCTCCCACCCTCAGCCATCCAACCAATCATGGGCAAGCCTCTTAGCCGTCCCGGGTGTTTCAGGAAAAGCTCTTGCTGCCTGGAGAAACATGGAGTTGGGGATGGGGGAGTGGGAGGGCGAGATGGGGGATTGGAAGGGGGATACGGAGATGGCTACGTGCCCCAGCGGTCCATTTATGACACCATGTGCATCAATCAGCAGATTGACAGCCATCACCACCACCCCGGAGGGTCCATACGGCGAGACGGTGGCGGCGAGGGGAGTTTTAGCTACTCTGCAAGCGGCTCGCTCAGAGTCAGCAGAGCCCCCCCTGACATGTTTGATTCACAGCCCCGCTCTTTAACGCCAAACCCCTCCTTTGTGCGCCGCCTGGATGAACGAGCCATCTATGATTCACTGAAGCTCGGGGGTCAGGACGGAGATGACGGCGGCTGTCATTCGCCGGGGCGTTTCACCCGATCAGTTTCTCCCTCTGTTTCTTCATTCTCAGCTCCAGGAGTGTCCTCCTCCTCCTCAAAGAAACACCACCATCACCACCACCATCACCATGGAGACAGCACAAAGAGCAGAGATGGTCGACATTCCTGGAAAGTCCTGACGCCTCCGAAACATCTGGAGTGTCTGGAGCTGACTACATCTGAAATGATGGACAGAGGAGGTGGATATCTAAACCCAGGGCACTACCCTCCTGCTGGGGGACAGTCCTCCTCTCTCACCTCCCCATTGATATCACCCTTCTCCGGGTCGCCTCTCTCTTCAGGTTACCATACTCCGGTGTTTTTCTCCCCTGCCAAACCTCGACCCAGTCAGACTCAGAGTTTACGCTGTTCCCCTCCCCAAGTGATCCAGCCGAGGCATTACTCCCAAACCCAGAGCCTCAGGCTGTCACCGCCCCACGAGCTGAGGAGATCCCCCTACCGCTCCCCGCTGGTCCAACTGTCTGCACACGACCTGGAGCAGGACCTCAGGGATCGAGGAGGAGGAGGAGGAGGAGGAGGAGGAGGGGGAGGAGGAGGAGGATGGGGACGCAGTGAGCGAGAGAGGGAGTGGGAGAGGGAGAGAGAGAGGGAGATGGAGCGAGGGTGGGCTCAGCGAGAATGGGAGAGAGAGAGGGAGAGGGGAAGGCTGGAGAGGGAGAGAGCGAGAGAGCGGGAGAGGAGGGAGACATCGACTTTTGCGACCTTCGGTTATGGCCGACCGGTTCCTCTGCGTTCAGAGCGAGACTCTGTGTTTTTAGAGTCTGACCAAGGTCTAGACACAACACCATTACTGCTCCCCCAGCCTTCGCCTTCACCCTCCCCTAGTGCTGCTCCCAGAATGGGCACCGGGGCGGTGGGTAGGAACAGAGCTGGGTCGAAGGTCGGCCCTGAAAGTGTAGGCGGGGGGATGGTTTCTAAGTACGACAACGGGAGCGTAGGTTTGGTGTTGGTTGATAGTAAATCTGGGTGTGGGCTGAGGTTAGTGAGTGACGTGGGGGGCGGAAACATGACGGAGGCTGAAATCAGGGCAGGAATACAAGAACACCATCGCACTGAGAGTTGGAACAAATACAACAATGGATCCAGGGCTAGCGTTAAAAATGAAACAAGAATGGGCTCACAGGTGAAAACAAGACCAGGGGGTCGAGATTTGGAAGGAAAAGTGCAGTCTGGGGTGGAGAGAGAAAATATGGCTCCACCTGCAAACAGGGAGGTACACAGGGCAGGGTCATCAAAGATTGGGGAAAGACCTGGAAAGGGTGTGACTAAACCAGAACCTATAGCTGAAGCTACACCCGCACATGTGACTGAGACTGAGAGCAGGGCTGAGCCTGGAGGTAAAGCAGATCCTGCAGCTGGATTTGGTCCAGGGATGAAGCCACAGTTACAAGCAGACGTTGAGATGAAGGCAAGTTCAAGGCCGGTGGAGAGAAAGACTGAAGCAGAAGCTGAAGTAGCTAAAATTAATAATGAGGTGGTTTCAGCAGCAGAGTCCAGAGTGGAAGAAAAAGTTGAGACAGATGTTAAGAGTGCTCCTACATCTAAGCCTGAGGCAGTAGCAGAAGGTGGGGTTAGTATTGAGACAGGAAATCAGACTAACAGTGAGAGTGGGGTTGTCAGTGAAGCCAAGAGCAGCACTAAGACTACAGATAAGGATCAGACCTGTGCTGTGGCTGAAGATAAAACCGAGCGTCCCCCTGCAGATCAACCTGAGAAAAAGGATTTGGACATGGATAAAAGTGAATCCAGCCATGTAGAGAAAAGTTCAAGATCCAAGAAGTCCAAGTCATCCAAGTCCAGCTCCAGGACTCGACCTGGCACAGCCACAGGGCTGCGGTCAGGTGTAGTCAGCCCTCGCCAAAGCAGAGGACTCGGAGACCTTGAAACAACAGGCCCGGCCGAAGGCATCGAGTCCACGTGGCCTCGCCGAATCATCGTAAGAAAGAGGACTGTTCGTCAAGGTGGGGCGCTCCACAATTTGCCTATCCTCCCCCCACTCCCCTCCGTCCTATCTGCATTGGAGAAGAGGCGCCCACACGCCCACCTCCGTGCAGGCCACTTCTCAGAGAACCCATTATCAAATATAACAAACTCTACAAGTATTGTTGGGCGATGCTCACTTAAAGAGCCCTCTCACCAAGAGCCAGGACTGGGGACCAATCTGGTGGGCAGGGCTTCACTGAAGGAGCAGAACTTGGAGCACTGGAGGGTCTGCAGAGAACAAGAGGAACCGAAGAGATCCAGGAGCAAGGAGAAACCAGGAGAGAAGACTGAGAGGGAGGAGAGGAAAGGGAAGGAGGAGAAGAGAGAGAAGGAGAGGAGAGAAGACAAAGATAAAAAGGAGGAGAAATTGGATAAGGACAAAGAGAAGATCGGTGTGGGGCTGGTGGAAGAAACTAAACGAGAAAAAGTAGAGAGAGCGATAGAAGAAAAAGTCCTTGAAAATGCAAACAAAAATAAGGAAGTGAAAAAAGACAGAGATATCGAGATAACACCTGAACAAATGGAGGATAAAAGTATGACGATAAAGGATGAAACACATGGACGAGGCTTGGAGGAGGTTGTGGCTAAATTACAGACAGAAGAAGGGGAGGTGGAGGGAGGAGAAGGAGGGACACTTGGAGAGGAAGGAGGGGTGGAGAGTTGGGACGCCGTCCTTGAGATGGTCAACACTTTGTGGGATGATGGTTGGGAAAAAGGAGGTGCAGGAGGAGGAGGCGATGCAGATTCCCTCTCAGGCTCCCTGCAGCGTTGGCCTCTCCTCCGACCCCCCATCGGGTTTGGAGGCTCCCACCCTCCATCCTCAGCGGCCTCGGAGCTCAGCCTGACCGAGTTAGAGAGGAGAGCCAGGGAGCTGGACTCTGACCTGGAGCACCTAGACCTGTCTCAGCCACACAGGGACAATCAGGAAATATACCAAACACTGCTGGAGCCTCAGAGGGAGCGAGCCGACATGTACCAAACTCACCCTGGACCTCAGAGAGAGAAGGCTGCTCTGCACACAGGTAAACATTGGCTGGAGTTTCTATTTGTCTTTGTCCTTCTTGTATGTGTTCATTCATGCATCTGCAATAATTTACAGGATTTAGGAAATAAAACTGAAAACCTGGCTGATTTGTGCTGTTTTAGACAGGTTAGTAGCTTACTGATCTACTGGAAATCATGCCAGATGGATGTTGCTTTTGAACAATATCAAGTCCTGGTAGCCTGAAGCTTCAGATGATTAGTTAGATCAAAATGGTTCAAAGTGAGAATACAAATGCAGACACAGGAGTCAAGCAGCTTCAGCAAACAAAATATATGTTTAATGACACTTACGGATGAACAGAAAGCACTGCAGGATGCTGGCAGGATAGGTCCAAAAGGTGAACAATCCAGAAACCACAAAGAACACGATGCACACCTGGAAAACAGCACAGGGACCGAACACGGGGAGGGTAAACAGACGATGGGAGAGACACTGAAGGTTCACTGGTAACGAGACAGGTGGAAAAGAGGCACAAGTGCATTAAGGAAATGCAGAGCGGGGAAAAGTGAAGACAAAGAATTACAAGGTGGGGAGGAGGACTCAGAAATTTGACCTACACAAGTTGATTTATAGCCCAAAACATGGTGGATGAAAGCAAATATTTGGAAATTTAAAAAAGGAAACAAATGTCAAATATCCATCATCACAATCACAGGATGACTTTTTGTTCTAAAATTAAATAGAATTTTGCCAATTAAGAAATCCAGCTCTAATAAAAAGACTAAAGAACGGAAAGAGTAACTGATGTTTCTAAGTCAATTACAAAGAAAAGAGTCTGAGCAGCTCTCACGTTATACAGGGTAATATTTTGTATGTTGTTTTTCTTTATTTCCATTTGGAATAATAGATGTTAAATCAATGCAAAACTCTGAAAAGAAACTCACAGAAAGACGTTTTTGTGTTCAGTCAATACAGCATTATAATTATACTGCAAACACTGGACAAATCTTGGATTTCAGTTGTTATTCTTCATTGTTTGTGACTCAGAGTTTAGCTGTGATGGAGGCTGTGAGTTATTGTGTTTATCTATGGACCAAAACAGGAGGTGGTGGTGAATTAGTGCCAGAAAAGTGCAACTGTTCCTTGTTTTGAACTGATCCATTTATCAGTTTCATCCATAAATGCTGTTTTTTTACTGCATTTTTCTAATACATATTTAGTTCTGATTTAGGTAAAAACAGGAAGATCCTCTCACAGGATCACAAGGACCTGAATCCCTAAATGTGAACAGATTGTAACTTAAAAACCGAGACCTTCCCCAACTCTCTGGCTGCTGTTAACCTAATGTTAGCTAACATTAACCAGGAGAATAAAAATAATAATAATAACTAATTTATTTCTGCAGCACCTTTCTGAACCAAAGTTAAAAGAAGTTAAAAGGTGCTTCACAGAATTTACAAAATACATGAAAAGAGTAAAAAATAAGAAATGCAAACAAAAGTCAATAATACAGAAGTCAAGATTAAAGATTTAGGAAAACATTATAAAATATACAAAAGCCAGTCTATACTGGGGGTTTTAAAATGTTTTTTGGAATGAGAAACTGAAAACCTGTTTTATCTAATGATAAATGAGAATTTTGCATCTATGGGGACTGACTCACTGCTGGAGCCTCTAGTGGGCGTTAGAGGAACTGCAGGTTTTGGCACTCAGCCCTGAGGCAGCCGCTTGCAGCAAACTCATGTGGAATGAATATCCCTGTAGACACATGTAAAATATATAAAGCAGTGATAAATGTTCAGCACAGCAGGGAGTGACGTTACCTTTCCCCTTATGGAGGAAGGTTGAGTCAGAGCCAGGTGGATGTGGGAGGTGGAGGTGGAGATTCTGAAATGCTTTATGAAGTGCAGCAGCAGTGATGGATTCATTGGTCCATAAAGGGAATGTCAAGGCTTCGGAACAGGAGTGTTTCTGCTTGATTGTCCTGTGAGCAGCGGTGAAAGTTGTTTGTTCTATCACAGCTTTGCCGATATCCTTTCAGGAACCAAAGGAAGCCTCGGCTAGAAAATGAAACAACCGCCACACACTGACAAATACCGATTAACTGCTTAGGAACAAATAAAAACAAAGCCACTATCAGTGGGGGAATAAATGGCTAAATGCATTGATTATATCTTCTGTTTCTCTTGTTAAAAAGGAAAATATGTAATCTACTTTTCAGGAGTGGGCAGCAGGTCCCAGGTCAGTTTGGAGCTCAGTACTATGGCCTCACCAGCTGCAGACACAGACAGACCTCCTGGTTCCTGGTCAACCAAATCTGCCGGGACATCCACTGCTGGCACATGGTAAGTATTCTTCACCAGATGTTATCACATCCTGGACTGAAGGGTCTCTGCACAAGAACCAAACAAAATCCAGGTTCAGCCATATGTCCACCCCTCAGACGATTTGTCTGGTCTCCTACATGAAGTGAGGACAGATAGAGCCACGTTTTATGATGTTTTCTATCTGCCCATTATTCAGGTAATTTAAGAACATATGTAATGTAGTGAAATAACAGTTTAACTGGTAACTGTAATATGATTACTGAGTTTAGGAATACTAACGCGTTACAAAGAGCAGAACAAACGAACAACTGAGAGAAGGAGACCAGAACAGAGATACAAGATAAGAGAATACTGGATGTGTTGTGTCAAAGTAATCAGAAAAACTGATTTTTGGGGATGAAAACCCACTAAAGTCAGAAAAACTTGAAAAAGTCAGAGAAGCATTTGCTACACGAGTTGCCAAGTTGTTGATGTCATACTCAGAAACATGGCAGACAAAGGTAAACAGTTGGTTGCTCTTATGCTGCAGTCACACCAGTGAAAAAGGTGGTTGGAGACCGCAGCACGACCAAAATTATTGAGCCACTTTGCAGTGAATTCAGCAGGCTTGTTGCCTTTGAAATGGTTGCTTCAGTGATGGTGACCAGGTCTGTGACTACTCGCAGTCAGTTGCCATCTTCAAAGCAACTTTGGTCCGTCAAGACGGCGATAAGACAGCATTAAGATAAGGTCAGTCTGCTATCAGTTTGGAGGGGTCAAGTGTGGTCAAGTTGGCAATTACATGCAATCTGTTTGTGATAAAACGATTAACTGTGATAAATTGGTGAAACTCTGTTGCCATCTACATACACAGAAATTCACATTGACTACTTACATTCAGAGTCTAGCCAGAACCTCACAGATCTGAAACAGAAATTCAGAAATTCCTCCACAAATAGTTCCTGCAGGACGCTGATTTAACTGCAAAATGACTCAGGCGCTCTCCAACCTTGCTTTTATGTTGGAATCTAACCAGAATACAACCAGTTGGCAACCGGTTGAGTTGAGTCCCCTGTTGCAAAGAGACGTGTCACAGACGAATTGCACTCAGCAATAGAGACTGACTCAGACTGATTGCAACATGTTGGCAATGTGTCTGTGTTTATAAATTAGATATTTGCAAACCTTCACCAATCTGTCTGAGAGTGATTACAGTCAGTCTGAGTCGGACAACAAATGTTTGGAGACAGGTTACCTTCCACCAGGTAATGTCCTGCGATCAAAAGTGGTTGCTCAGAGGTTGAGGGTGTTGAATGCTCGACTTCTGGCCAACCAGTTGGTCACTGCAACAACCTGCATTCAGCAAACAAATTCAATGCAATCACCGAATTTTCCTAGTCACAAAGATGTTACCGTCCTATTTTTACTCTAGTGTGACTGAGCCATTAAGACAGCTTAATGTTGCATATTCATGTATGGCATTTTATTTTCCCTTATGTTGAATTTGTAACATGGTAATGAGTTGTCGCCGTTACTTTCCCTTCATGCAGCACAATCCACATTATAGAAAAGTTATTTATTAACAGTCAAAGTCAAGTCAAAGTAATTGTACTGGACACAGCTATCAACTTGTTGCTCTAATACTGAACAATAAAAACAACATGTTGCCTTTGCAGCGTCCGTGTTGTTTTCACATTCCAACTTAAAAATACATGCACACAGTGAGAGCTGGGAAATTCGACCATCCAAGGATCACGAGTGCAGGGTTATTTCAGAAAGAAATGCAGAAGCTGATTAATGGACTCACACATGCATTGAGCTGCTCTTATATTCATTGTTATCAGCTTTTCTATGAACATCCCAAAACAGTAGAACAACAAGAGCCGTACCTTGATGAGCTGAAGAATTTAAGCTTAAAATGTCATCTAACCAAATTATCTGTAATTATGTACTTAAAGCTGAGCTTTGTTACCCTAGAGTCAGTGTAGTTGTATTTGTAGTCTGGATCAATTTAAAATAATTCATATCAAGCAGTTAGAGGTGTCAGCAGTACAGCAGACATCACATCACACATTTCAACACAAACGAATTCGCTCCTAATTAGGAACGTGAAAAAACAACACGATTAACTTTCCTGATTCTGTCCTTACCTGATCATGATCATTCCTGAGAGTCACTGGATAACAAATAAAGACATAAACCAAACTGTGTCACAGCCTCAGCCAAATTAGAAACCTAATGTATTTGTAATGATGTGTCCATCATCCAAGACATCTGTGCCGATGTCTCGGGGCTGTGCGACTAAAACAAATCAATGGCCTTGATCTGAAAAAGTAGGTTATAATCACTTTAATGGCATCAATGGTAACCAGTGAGGGAGAGCTCAGCACACACATGGGGATGTCTCACTGCTTGTGTCTTCTTTTTCTTTTCTAGCTCCGCTAAAGAGGACAGCTCTCCAGACTCCAACCTGACGCTTGAATCCGACTCCAGTGGCGTCTTCCTCTCCTTATCTAATCAAAGCCAAGAGGAGGCCGGCTCTGACAGTGACCAGCCAATCAGCGGCTCAGACCTGGGCAGCAGCAGCACGTCACTGGAGAAAGATGGGGACGATGGAGGGTTAAAGGAATGGGGGCGGGAGGAGAGTGCGGAGCTACAGTGGTGCTACCCATCCCTCCTCAACACGTGCTCGCAGGAAGACATCGAAGGCGAAAGGGAGGAGGCTGGGTGTGGAAACATCAGGGGAGATGAAGAGAGAGGAGAAGACGAGGACCGAAGGAAAGTGGGGAAGATGGGAATGGTTTCGATCATTAAGAGCCCATTAGAACAGACTGTTATTAAGAGCTCCACGCCTCTGCAAAGTGAAGACATGCCCCCCAGGAAAAAAGTCACCCTCATGGGAATAGACTCCCCTCTTCCTCTGTCTCCTTCAAAGCACCCAATCAAACAGCTTCTAGATCCTCATCAGAAGCCAATCAGAACATCAGGACTAGACTGTGGCGACATAGATCCCTTCGTCCAGTCGGACAGCTTTGTTTACCTTGCCGTGTCTGCAAGACCTGCCTCCAAGGGCGAAGTGGTCACAGTGACAGAAGTCTCTGCCCATGACGTGAAACAGGACAGTATACAGCATCACACCGACAGCATGAAAACACATGTGGATCCGCCAAACCTGGAGCGGGACACCAAGCCGGCTCACTTCGCCCCACAGAAACCAGAGGAAGGAGATTTTCTGTGCACTGACAGCTTCGTCTACCTGGCAGCACCAGCCTGCCTCCTACTGGGCCCTCCAGGAACTACACCCTACAGCGGCAAGTACGTATGCACTCATCTACAGCTCTCAAATAACTGAAAGGGATTTATCCATTTAGAAAAAGGATCCATCCATCTGTACATCCATCGAGTTGTCCATCCATCCATCCGTCCATCCATCCATCAAGGTATCCATCCCTCCATCCATCCATCAATCGAGGCATCCATCCATCCGTCCATCCATCAGTCCATCCATCCAGTATTGGTTTCTTAGTCAGCTAATGTCTCTGTCACACTAGAGTCAAAGCAGGACGGCAACCAGAAAAAAATTGATGGTCGTCGGGTGATTGCATTGAATTTTTTTCACATTCAGTGACCAATTGCAAGTAATTGTGGCAACCAGCTGGTTGCCCAGAGGCAACTTCCTCAACCTCTGAGTGACCACTTTCGATCGCAAGGCAATTGCACAGGTCACCTGGTGGGAGGCAACCTGTCTCCAAACAATTGCAGTCTGACTTGGGCTGACTGCAATCATTCTCAGACAGATTGGCAAAGGTTTGAAAATAATTGCTGTCTAATATATAAACACAGACAGATTACCAACACATTGCAGTCATTCTGAGTCAGTCTGTGACGATGAGTGCAACTCGTCTGTGACGTATTTCTTTGCAGTGAACTGGTTGTATTCTGGTTATATTTACATATAAAAACAAGGTTGCAGAGTGCCTGAGTCATTTTGCAGTTAAATTGCCATCCTGCAGGAACTACGTCACTATTTGTGGAGGAATTTCTGAATTTCTGTTTCAATCTGTGAGGTTCTGGCTGGACTCTGAATGTAAGTAGTTAATGTGAATTTCTGTGTATGTAGATAGCAACAGATTTGTGATTTTCACTGATTTATCACAGTTAATCAACGTATCATCACAAACAGATTGCATGTAGTTGCCAACTTGACCCCATTCAGGCTGATAGCAGACTGATAGCAGACTGACTCCATCTTATTGCCGTTTTATCACCATCTTGACGCACCAAAGTCACTTTGAAGATGGCAACTGACTGTGAGCGGTCACACATTAAACACATGATCAATTAAACGGTCTTTAATTAATGTTTTTCTTTTCAGCTCATTGTAGAGTATTTTGAATTGGTGTGCGTGTGTGTGTATCTGTCTTCACGCTCGGTGTGTGTGGAATTTTCCACCATTGATAATCCTTATAGACTGCTTTTATCAGAGGTCAGATTTCTGAAGCATTTGAAACCCTTTGGTGTCATTTCGGCTTGGCGTGCATCTCTCGGTTTTTGTAACCTGAAGCACGATGTATCCTGAGTTTACCACTCGTGTTGGTCTTTACCACAATTTTTCTAATACCTTTAAACGTTTTTATTTTTGGCCTTTATTAATTTTATGACAGGACAGTATAGCAGACAGGAAATGGTCACCACTCGTTTGTGGTCACCACATTAGTGGTACAGTCACTCTGTGGTCTGGGAAGTGTGAGTGTTTCAGCGTCACAGTGCTCCCCTCTGGGGATGAATCAGATCAGCAAACTCATCCATATTATTATCCAAACACCTCACATTCTGCATGATGATCGTGGAACAGCTCGACCTCTGAAACCCTGTCGTTTCATCTTACTGACCTCGCTCAGGGCAGTTAAACCATCAGCGGCGTCAGCTGGTGAAGATTCTCTGCTGATGAAGAGTCCAATGTAAAGAAAAGCCACTGGCAGACTACTTGTAAAATAAAAAGCAGCCATTTCACCTTCGCATAAATCACAATGAGCAAGAAAAAAATCAGACTTTATCAGGTGATAAAGTTATTAAAATAAATAAATAAATAAAAACAAACAGCAATGGGACCTGCTGTTACAGTCTGCCACTCAAAAACAATTTGGTGTTCTGTTAAAAGACTTCCATTTGGGTGTTCATTACAGAACCCTAACCCTAGACGGGTTGCTGATGACCTGCTGGATGTTGAGAGGTTAAAAACGGGGCGTTTGTGCTTTTAAAATAAAAAAAAAAGAAAGATGTGGAATATTTACTTTGTGGTACATTTTGCTTTTTGTCTGTCATGATTTCCAGGGAGTCCGATTCGGAGAGTTCAGGTTCGGGACCTGTTGACGTGTCAGTGCTGGGTTGTGGTTCAGTGGCAGGGGACAGCGACTGGGACTCGGACCTGTCCGACTCCGATCCGAGCCGCACCTCTAGGGTCTCCGGCGCTGGGGGCAAATCTGCACGACCGAAGCGGCTTCCTGCTGAACCCGACTGGGACTTATTTGGAGAAACCACTGAATCCGAAGTGCTGAGCGAGCTCTTCACGGAGCAGGACAGAAACAACAATGGCAGAGCAGGAAGAGTTTCCGGGGTTACCACCAGCATGGCAGCAACACCCGCCGTTCCCATGGCAACTCAACCCGTCTCTCCACCGGTGAAGACGATGTCAACTGTGGAGCAGTCATCGACGAAGAAGGTGACGTGGCAGTTTAAACCCGCTCAGAGGTCCGTTTGCACAGGAAGCAAGAAGGAAAAAGACAGGGAAGCGACATCGTCATCATCAGTGGGAAGGTTTACCGAACTGGGAGGCGACGAGACCTACAGACCCACCCCTTCTTCTTCGTCGTCTTCATCATCATCACCATCATCATCGTCATCTGGCTGAGTTCTGAAAGAAAAGGTTGAAGAAGCTTTTGATTGGCTGAAGAAAGGTAGAAAAGATCTTTAAGTCTCCGTAGACCTGCAGCTTTTGCTTGTATATTCTGAATTTTGCGTCTCGCTGCTGCCGTTGCCTTCTTTGACCTTGTAAAGGCTGCGTTAAAGAGTCATTGCATTTTCTTAGATTAGTCAATACATTATCATATATATCACTTTATCATGATTATCATATATCACTTTAAGTTGAGACGGATGGTGTCTCACAGAAACAGCATCATTCCTGTAGAGTTTTATTGACTGTCGGATTTCGGAACACAGGGTTGGCTTTTTAGTTATATTGTTCTCTGTTAAAATAATAGATATGAATATTTCTGCTGGATTTTTATTATGCTGAATGTACTCTAAGGGAGAATCCACCTTCAAACTGATTTCACATCTAATAACTTGGCCGGTTCGCCTGCATTCAGACATAACCATGCTGGAATTAAATTATAATAACACATAAAAATGATCTGAGTTGGAGAAAGTGGTCTCTGCTGCTCTCTGATAGTGTGTTTATAAGGATCTAAGAGTGTAAATGTCTTATCCTTTATATCAAATTATACGTGCTCCCCCACATAAAACAATATCTTTTAAAACTGACTTTTACAAACCGGCTGAGGTTGAACTTTACAGCGTATGACGTGTTTTATAATCACAGCCAACTTTACAGTGTATTTAACAGTGTGTCGATAATATATTTTGAACATGGAGATAATTATTGAGTGAAATATTAATATATATTTGTGTGGTGAATGTGAACAACTAATGGAAGGATTTAACAATAGCGTTTACTTTAAATATTTTATTTATGACTTAGACTGAAGTTGTGAATGTTATAATTGAGCAATATGCTTACAGATACATGCTATATCCTGCGTTCAGCACGTCTTCGTTCCCAGGGAGTCAAACCGCCACTCTGTCGACCCTGCTGCCGTCTCAGAGATACGCGTCAGGTGTCCTTTGGTGTCGGTGCGCGGACGCAGGTCCGGTTTGAAAGGAGGACAAAGTGCACTGTAGAAGCAGGAGAGTTGGCAGTGGTTACTAAAAACCTACGAGGCAATCAGGAGACAGGTGTTTGTGTCTGCTTTCATTTTCACTTACTAGGTTTATGCACCAAATAACTTGGTTATGTTTGGGAAATGGCGGCAGTTTGGATTAAAATATGCCAGTTTGTAATGTTTGCAGCGCTACACACTGAGAGGATGTTTAAGGGCACACAGTGTGTTCAAATCAAGTGTCAAACTCAGGACATGAACAATGGAGCCAGAAAAATGGCCAAAACCTGCAGTTCCTCTGACATCCACCAGAGGCTCCAGCAGTGAGTCAGTCCCCATAGACTCCCATCTGTCCAACTTTACAGCAGAAATAAAATGTTTACAGCCTGATACAAAAACTGTTTGGTCTCTGTAGACCAACTGTACGGGAGGAGAATGATTTTATAACTCGCCTGTTTAAATTGTATTAAGGCTTCAAGTTTGCATTATTAGGGACGTGGCCTCTTTGACTGACAGGTGGATGGCGGCACAGGCGGCTGTAGCTGCTAGCTGTCTGCTAGGCTTCACCTCAGCTAATTGGAGTCCCTGAACTGGACCTCTGGACCATGTTTGTGCTGTTGGAGCCTTTTGGAGCATTTTTAATGCAATTATCTGACCAATAATATGGCTGCTGTGCGGTTAATTGTACTAAAAGACCGTCCAAGAAGTCTGAGCTCCAGTTTTGGTGCTCAGTGAAATTCTAGGATTTTAATTGGATGTGACTGAGCACTAATTAGCAGGTATCTGTGTCTGTGTGATGCTCCCACAACGTTTCAGCAAGAGGTTGTTAACCTCTGTGTTTTCGACTGGCACATGCTGGAGGGTGGTGCAATTAATGTAGCGCTATCAACCAGTTATAGTGCTAATGTGTGGCACAGAGAAAACAGCAGAGCTGTGTTGGCTCAGCGTGCAGAGATACAGCCGGAGATCTCTGCAGAGACTGCAGAGATAGAGATGTGCAGGATTTTATTTCCCATTGGTCAGCATATACTGCTGAGAGATCACCAAATCACAACAAAGAATGATCTAACCACCTACGGTGGTTACGTCCATCTTTTATATACAGTCTATGGTTTGAACCCACGCATCCATATGCTGATGCCTTCTGCGTTTCTTTGACACCAGCGGTTTGACAAACGGCAGTATTTGATGCCCTGGGAGTGAGAGCAGGCTCCTATGTTTCATACATGGACGGTGTTTATATGTATAATAATGGCTGAGTTTCATTTTTATTTATACAGCCAAAGTTTGATTGTAAATGCAGTCTTAGACCCATTTAGAGGTTTTATGTGTAACATTTTTAATCATCAGGTAGTTTGGTTTAAGTGCCGTAAACAGCGAGACCACAGCTGAGATGACTGGTCGTCTTTGTCTCACACCAGGTTTATTTTTTCTCAAAATGGAGACTTCTTCTCCCGTGGTCCTCTCGCTGCCATCTTTACTGAGGAGGATAAACATGCTGGAGACGTTTTCTTTTTTTTTTTTTTGTCCCGCTTGCCTCTCGCTCCCCACAGCTTCAGCTCTGTTTGCACTGAAAAGCGAAGCAATCCAGGAGATTTTCCTCCAAATCCAAAGCGAAGTGCAGCCAGCGTGGAAGCAGGTGGAGCTGCCAATCATTGCAGCAGTGGTCCTGTTGTTGAATCATTACACAATGAATGTGGTTATCATTTACTGATGTTAAAAATGATACAGGTAGCACCTTCCAAAGAGAGCTCAGAGATGTCAGGTCGGTTATGAGAGAAGGTGAAAGTGATTCTTACGTATGATGTGGCTGTCAAAGGTCACGTGGGAAGCTGTGGCCTGATTGCTTGCTAATCAGATTTAATTGTGTTATTTTTGCTTTGAATTTGAAATTTGGAATAAGCGCAAACTTCCCAGTTCTGTCAGGATTTACTGAAGAGGCGCCGTAACAAGTCAGGCCTCAGTCACACAGGCTAGAGACCGGTCGGCAACCCCAGTTGCAACCTCCAGTTTCTAGGGAAAAATGTGTATTCCCCGAGCAGTTGGTGAGTGGTTGCTGGAGGTTGCTGGCAGTCACTGGCTGAAATCAGTTGCAAAGAGGGTGCTGCACCAAAAAGCTCCTTGCTTTCGTCGCTAGCAGATTGCCACAGTCGCCAATAGTTTGCATGGAAGACACGACTTGTCTGCAAACACTTACCAACTGCTCGCCAAGTGGTAGTGAAACTTGAAAAAGTGCGATGCAAACCGGAAACAGAGAACACTTGCCTTCAAAATAAAAGTTGCACCTTTTGGTTGCGGCATTATGGCACAACTTTTACTTTGGAGCCAAAAACATTCTCTGTTTCCAGTTTCCATCAAGTTTCACTACCGCTATGCAAACCGCAAACAGAGAACATTCGACTCCAAAGTAAAAATTGTGCCTCTTCCATGCAAAGTATAGGTGACCGCAGCAATCTCTTAGCAACCAAAGCAATCACAAAGAGGTTTCCAATTTTCCTCTTTGCAACCAATCTCATGCTAGTGACAGCCAGCAGCCTCCAGCAACCACTCATCAACCACTCAGGGAACACTCATTTGTCCCTTGTGACTGGTTGTCGACTGGTCTCTAGGCCTGTGTGACCGAGGCCTTTTTGCTGCCCGCCTTATTGCATATGAATTTGTAGGAGTTTCCATATGTAGGAGAGTATTTATTGCAATTTGTGCTGAATTTTAGACTGAAAAAAAGCACATCTTGTTTTTGTGCCTGATGTGGCTCTGATATGAGTGCTCATTTATCTGGATTGCTGGGGAAGATGTTATCAGAATGAGAGCGTATTGTCTGTGTAAATGTTTAGAGCTAAGCCCCACATATTTCTGCTGCTCAATAATACAGATATTTTAATGTTATAGAGCAGAACGTAACTGAACTGAATTTAATGTGCAGTGCTGAATGGGGCTGAATAATAGCTGCCCAGTACAGGTTTCATGCAGACCGTAGATGTGTGACATGCAGCAGAGTTGCTTGTTACCGTGAGCCGATGTGTTTGCAGTGTTTCAGGTTTTTAGTCACATTTCTACACAGAAATCCATTCATAAAGGGAACTGCAGAGAGCACAAGAGCAGCTGTGTGTCCTTTCTCAACAGTGCACACACACACACACACACACACACACACAGTTTGACTTTAATTTCCCTTTCTTTACTTCTCTGTAGTATCGGATCTCTTACATAATTATATTGAAACACAGCTCCTAAAGAGGCTTTGGCATATCTGAGGTGTGTTATAATTATAATTACCCGCAGCATCACATCGTATGCTGCACGCAGCGCAGTAACAGTAACTTCATTAACAGTCGGATCGGTCGGGATTGACAGAGAATGTTTGTGTTCTTCCTCTTTCAGGTGAGCTGTTAGAGATGTCAGGTTTATACAGTGGAACAGTGTGTAATCCTCCTCTGGTTGAATCCTGCACTCCACCTGAGCTCTCAGGTTTATCCGCAGATCACACACACACATCGACACACACGGTCCTTTCTGACAGAGGACAGCTGCCTCTCGCTGATCTGAAGTCACATCCTTAAACTTGCACACACACACACGCTGTGTTATTTTGGTCAGTAGATTTCTCGCTCCCTCATCAGGTCTGCTCATTTTTGACCTGCCAGTTTGCTCTGTTGCTTGATCGCGTTGCTCATTACTGAAACAAACCGGCTGCGTCTTTGTGTCCAAATTGGTGCACTGTTAGTAGATCACCTGCAGAACTTTACCCGCTCAGTAAATCTGGCCCCAGATGTGCTCGTGATGTTTAAAACGGAGGTGAGAGCACTCCTGGGGACGACTAAACATTCCTGGATTTTTACAGTTGCTGTGATAAGATGGTGTTTTTTATGCCACGTGCAGCTTTAACTGCCAATATGAACACTGAAAGGCTGTGACGGTCTTTACCCGCGATGATGATGGTGATGATGATGCTCTGAGTAAACCAACAGGATTTGGTCGGGCCTTAAACGCACCTGTCGGGTTCAGTGATGGATTTCTTTCTGTGGCTTTTAAGCACAGATTTACGAGCACATCCACAGAGGAGTTGAGTGTTTCATTAACATATCTCTATTTTTAAAGCTGCAGCTCATTTTTGACTGTCTGAATGTGTTTGGAGGTGAATGTTAATCAGGACAGAGTTAATGACTGATGAAGCTCTCAAATTGCTTAAGTTTTTTTTTTCTCATGTTAGGATGCAATAAATGGACGTTTCTGGATGTTTTTATGATGCACGATAACACCCCAAATCCCCGCGAAAGTCATCATTTAACAGGAAAAGCAGAAATAAGCTGTTGGGAGACCCCCTGGGCACCCACTGACCTCCTCTGGCAGCAGAAACAAATGAGTACACCTGTGCTGGAATAACTCTACCTGCCCCCAGGCTGTTCTCTGTCAGTTTCTTTTGGTAATTTGATTAAACATGTTGCATGTAAACACGCATATATGAGTATTATCCTGATTATACCCTGAACCATCCCTTAGTTATGCTGCTATAGGCTCAGGCTGCTGGGGGACTTCCCATGATGCATTTCTGCCCCCTCTTTTCACTCCCCTTGAGTTTATACACCACTGCTGCATGTCATTAGCTTTGTCTTCTCACCTGGTCCAGTGTATAACACATGTTGCCTGTCCTCAGTCCATCCCCTGATCTCATCTTCCTCACAGTTTGCTTTCAGCTTTCTTACTTACTGTACAGCAGCTGTACATCACAGCTGCAGCTGTGCTCGCTGCCACTTCCTGCTGAGTGCTGCAGCTTGGCCTTAAATCCATCATGTAATCACTAACATCTCCTTCTCGTTCTGCACCTGCAGAACTTTTTCCTAATCTGGACTGGACCAGAAGTCATAGCAGGTTTTTTAGAGGAAAAAAGAATGTGAAGCAAATTTATTAGTAGATTTAGTAAAATTTATCACAATGTGAAATTAATCGAGAAGAAACTCACTGTGAAACTTATATTTAGTAAAAGAAGAGTAATACGTTCACTGCATGAATTGAAAACAGTCACAGACTCTCTCTGAGCGTTTCACATGTCTGTCTCTTATCTGCGTCCTCCTCCACATCTCTTCATTTCATTCTGCAGTTTTGGTCACATTCCCCCTGCAGCTGTTGCTCAGACCTGCAAATTCTAATTACGTGATTATCTTTTCTTTTCAGACAAACAGCACTCGCTCTGAGCTTTTTAGCTGAGACTCACTGTTTCCTCCCCAACATGAAAGCCCCAAAACACGTGTATGTGTGTATGCCAGTACACCTGCCAGCCAATCAGAATCAGCAGTTTTCTGTTGCTGTGGTAAAACTAATGCAGGTATTTATAGATATTTTGTCATAAATTAGTAAAGCAGAACGTTTTATTTGAAATCTGCAAATAATCAAATTACCAAAAGCTTTCTGACATGAATGAACCTGGAATTTCTGGGAATCTGGAAGCTGGGCTCCCATCCCTGGTGCTGACCCCAATGAAGCCCACAAACTCAAACAGTAAAGTTGTTCTATATGCTACAAATGTTGCTGGAGCTTTAACCTCTCCAGACGCTTCATGCACCGTGCAAGTCTGTGAAGCTGTGCCAGTAACCTCTGCTCTGTTTCGTAAGCAAGGTGCGATCACCTTACCTTACTGGATTTAAATTTGGCTAATCTCCCTTCAAAGTTGCCTCCTTGTGCACCTCTTGACCACTTCCAGTGTGGCTACTATGTTTAGATCATTACCTGAAAGTCTCATTCTGGCCGCTTGCACTCTGCACATGAGATGGATGCTGGATTCCTTCCACTGACACAAAATCACGACTCTTCAACCTCAACTTCATTTCGAAGAGGACGAAGTTGCAGGAGGCAAATCTGGTGAAAAGAGCACGTAGTGAGCAATGATTGTGTTGATGTGGCCAAAAAACTCTGTGCAGTGTCTCTGTGCAGTTCAGGGACCAATAGGAAGCATTTTTACAACTGAAAATATCCCAGTGGCACATTGAAATACATGGCTGGGCTTATAAATGACCCCAAAGGTTAAAGTAGAGCTATGAGTTAACAGTCTGACCCTTGGGGACAAATTCACAGTGCACAATCTCACCTGACCTCATGCCGCCTTCACGTTTGGCCTGAGGACTCCTCCACTGAAGCTGCTGGTGGGTCTCTGAGTGTTCGCTATAGACCCAGCTCCCATCAGCTGCGATGACCCTCGAAATGACACAGAAGTTCATGTGTGTTCTCTGCACCAGACTGAGAATCTGCAGGTGATCCGAACAGGACATCCAGGGAACCATCTAAAGGTCCAGAGGTGCACAAGGAGACGACCCTGAAGGGGAGATCTGCTGAATTTAAATCCAGACTGTTTTTTGATTTTATAATCGCACCTTCTTCGCTTGCTATGTTTCTAATTCAGCCTTGCATTATGGGATGCGGGAGTGCAAAATGCAAATCAGAATTTGGACACATTCCACCCACTTTTCACATACGAGCAGTATATAAACGTGGAGGGGGTGGACTGTATGTGTCGATGTACTCCTGCTCCTTTTGATTCTATATAGAAAAGATTTGAGAATGGCTGCAGATGGAGTTTGCAGAGCCAGTTTCCCCCTGCAGCTCCACAGTTGGGCTTCGGGCAGCTCCGCGGTGATTCCCTGCCAGCTCCGGCTGTGCTCTTCGTTTGAAGCTGACTGTGTCTTCTTGCAGAGATGGGACGGGGCAGTTATAAAACTATCTGGACCCACTCCGCCTGTTTTTACTGACCCTGTGTTCAGGCTGAGGTCTCAATCTGAAAAAAAGGCTGTTTATGTGGCATTGTTCATTCATGAATTAATATAACCTGAATGCTTTCTTTTCTTATTTATTGAACTATTGGCTCTTTGATGTGTTTCACTTGAAAACCTGTATTCTATTGGAACGATGAACATTTTCTAACCCTGCTGCTTTACAGTCTGCTGGAAGAAGTAATTAAACTGTAAAGCTCACAAACCGGACCAAATCAATGTGTGTGTGTGTGTGTGTGTGTGTGTGTGTGTGTGTGTGTGTGTGTGTGTGTGTGTGTGTGCACTTTATCCATAAAATAATCTTTGAATTTCTGTTGCATCAAACTGTGGCCACACATCTAGTTTCACTGTGATGGATAAATACCACATCCTCTGCTGACTTTTGTAAAATCAGGCCATATGCGTACCACTTTGCTGTTCATATCAATGCTGATCACTGGTAAGGCTTAGTGATGACTAACAATCAAGATCTGAGACGGATTCTTAGCTGGAAAAAGATGATTTATGTGAAATCTTATTGTGTGCCATATTCCCAAGCCTTGTTAAAATGCATTATTGTACAAATAAAGACTAAAGTTGATGGTGAAATGTGACTGTGGCCTGTTTCTTGTCTGTCTCAGCCTGGCATGTTATTCCCAGAAGTAGTAAGTCAGTGATTGGACTGCACTACAAAACGGAGTGAAAAATGGGTGATAATTTGATAACTCAGTGTTATTAGGTTGGCTGGTTAGGTTGTTAAATTAATATAACTAAAGAGTTAGGAACAAATTTATTAGACCACCACCCAGTGTAAGGTTTGTGCCCTAAATTAGCAGTACTGGTAATTACCAGAATCATTTTCTATGTTTCTGCAATGGTTAATCCACCAGTATGCACCAGCTCTTTAATCCAAATAATATTTTTAATGCTAAAATATCATTACTGAATTTTACAAAAAAGCAGAAAAAATATTAAAATATTTCTTTATTAAGATGCCAAATTATAGTTATTTACTTTCGTTCCTGAACAGAAAAATTTGTTTTAGTGGTTGAATGTTCTGCTTGATTCATTTCTGACTTCTAAGTGAAGTCCAGTGTGCCGGCTCAAATTTGGGTATAAAAACATGAATTTGGTTTGAAATTCCTCACTCCTGTTCAACACAGGTAAACATAGAGAACTAAGGAAAGAGTCGCATTAAGGCACTTCGTGATGCTGGATGGTCTTTCTTGTTTTTTTATCACAGGTGGTCTAATAAATCTATTAAAAACTGTATATTTAAAAATAATACAAAATAATTAAATAAATAAAGTTACCATATGGGACAGGAACCCCAATCACCTGGGTCAAAGTCCAGTAAGTCAGCAGATTCTGTGGCTTTTTCTACAGGCTGCAAAGAGAACAAAACTTTGCACTTACATGATGTTGACTCAGAGCATTAGGACAGAAAAATGTAACCTTTTTAAATCATTTTATGTTATGGACCAGCATAGCTTTTACACCTTTTGATCTGAGCCTGGCATTCAGAGGCAGCAGGATGAAAGGACAGGTATACAGAGGTGTTCTGTGGGTTTGTATTCACACAAATGCTTCAAAAGTCTTTGGAAAACATTTCTCTATTGAGCAGGACAAAGATCAGAAACATCTGGCTAAAGCAACCAAACAGCTTCTCAGGTTGAAGAAGGTGAGTATCCTTCAATGACCACGTCCGTCACCTGAGCTCAGTCCTATTGAGCTGCATCTCACCTGCTGAAGACCAGACTGAAGGCAAAGAGAGCTGAAGATTCAAAGCATCTGCTGATGTCTGCAGGGCCGCCATCAGGCAGGTGGTTTTCACTTCTGTGTGTTTATCTACATCACAAACACAATCCACTGATGTAAACCTGTTCGAATTAAAGCTGAGACTTTAAAGTCCAGCATGTCTGAATGCTTACTGTCAGCACGGTGGATGAATGAAAATACAGTGAACAAAGTCTGGACTGAAGAAATAACTCATTTGGAGCATTTGTTGACATGTTTTTTTTGTCACGCTGATATTTCCGGGGTTAAGAATAGACCTTCAAGCTTAAGCTGACAAACATCTGGAAGTCCTGAGAGTCAAATAGAGATAAAAGAAAAAACTGGAGATACATTTTTACATACAAGTCTGGCCTGAGTGAAATTGTTTTCTCTCCTGTGTTTATGGCTTCAACGTCTGAGGTCTGATCCTAACTCTAACCACCCCTAACCTTAAGCTTTATTTAACCCAGTTCCTAACAGTCACCTTTATGGTCCCTAACCTCAACCTTTACCTTTGTAGACCGGTCGGTGAAAAATGGTTGCCCAGTGGTTGCTGGAGGTTGCTGGCTGTTGCCAGGTGAAATTTGTCGCAAAGAGGGTGCTGCACCAAAAACCTCCTTGTGATTGCTTTGATCACTGACTGTTGTCAGTTGTAGTCTGCATGGAAGATGCTGACTTGTCTGCAGACACTTGGCATTTACTCTCCGAGCGGTAGTGAAACTCAAAAAAGGAGAATGTTCGCCTTCAAAGCAAAAATTGTTGCCTTCCTGCTTCAACTAACACATTTCAAAAGGTGCAACTTTTACTTTGAAGATGAACGTTCTGTTTCCGGTTTGCGTCGCACTTCTCACAGTTTCATTACTGCTTGGTGACTAGTTTGCGAGTGTTTGCAGACAAGTCGGCGTCTTCCATGCAAACTATTGGTGACTCCAATGACCAAAGCAATCGTAAGGAAGTTTTTGGTGCAGCACTGGTTACCTTTTGTGACCAGTTTTACCTGGTCAGCAACCTCCTGCAACCACTTGCCAACTGATCACAGAATACACACTTTTCCCTAGCAACTGGTGGTTACCGACCAGTCTGTAGGCCTGGGTGACTGAGGCCTAAGTCATCACTGCTGATGTGTTTACAGCTCGTTCTGTCCAAATGTACAAAAAATTTAAATCTCAGTGCAGCTTTAGTTTTAAACCCTACATCTTTCCTTTTAGTTTCCAGTGGTAATAATATAATAATAACGTTTTACTAGCAAACCTGCTAAAAACAAGCCAGCACCCGACCTCCAAAGTTAGACAACATTTCTTTACAGTAAGAAAATTAAAGTATAGTTTCACTCTGACTTATTGTGGAATATCATGCTAAGTTTCACTGTTTTTTGCTTTGCCGTTGAGTGTTTTGTGTATTGCTGTGCTTTCTGTGTTCCCCCATTTGTATCTTCCTTTTGTCTCCATGAGGTTTTTTTGCCTT
The DNA here is from genome assembly GCA_015106735.1 of Paratilapia polleni. NCBI lineage: Eukaryota > Metazoa > Chordata > Actinopteri > Cichliformes > Cichlidae > Paratilapia > Paratilapia polleni. The sequence continues at coordinate 4,193 of VUQI01020520.1, read as the reverse complement.
TCCTTCATTTACTTCCTGTTTTATGTTGAAAGTCAGTATCCTCATCCTACTTTCCCTTCCTTGTTGTCAGACTGAGTTCACCTCTGCCCTGTTATCTGTCTCCCTGCTGTGTATCTATTATTATTATTATTATTATTATTAACCTTTATTTAACCAGGTAAGTCAATTGAGAACCAGTTGTCATTTACAATATATCTCCAGGCTTTGTATTTATCAAGTCGTTTTCTCCTGTTCCTGCTGTTTGCTTTCTTTATTAACCTGTTTGGACTTTTCAGTTCTCTGTTTTGGATGCTGGACTGCCTGCTACCTTCCTGCTTTTTATTTAACCATGTGTATTTTGAAAAATAAAAAAATCACTATTTTTACTACCCTGCCATCTGTCTCCCTTGGTTTCCTCTAATAACACGTGGAATTCATTTAGTGTTGTATCTAAACGAGCAAGGAATCCAATCCCTGGTTGCAATTTGGAAAATTAAACTTTAATTAGAGGTGCAGTGATTATTGATATCAAATCAGTGATGTGGGGCTGTGTGATTAATCATTCCTGGGAAAACAGTGCCTGTAAAAGGCTGGTAGATGCACACACAGCCTGCAGTGCCATCTGTGTATTAAATAGTACACGGTGCAGGAGGAGCTGTGTCAGTAATGTAGGTCTGTCCATCTATTTAAGGCTGATTAATTAGAGCACTTTGAATAAGGCCACAGAGAATGAGAGAGAGAGAGAGAAAAGGGGAGAGAGACCACTGTAATGAATGGATAATCCGTGTGCCATTTGCACAGCCACCGCAGGGACTGTGGTGATTTACTGGGCCAGATGACACAGTCTGTTTGCCACACAGTCTGAAAAAATATGCGAGCAGATTTAGTTTGATTCTTGATCTAATTTGAAGAAACTTTTGAGGATCAGTGACAGTAAACACAGAAACCAGGCTACTTTATTTTACCGTCCTCCTCGTCACACCGAGGTCGTGATGCTCATTAATTAATTATTTATGCTGGTAATTAAAATATCTGTTGAGTTTTAAAAAGTTAACTGAAGACCTGGCCAGGGGCTGAAAATGAACCATTTGGACACCACAGGAAAAAATCAGGAATAAAGTTTCTCTGAAAATCTGTATTTCTTACTGAGGCTCATCAGATAAACACAAAGACTTTAGATGCTCTGAAACATCTTCAGACCCTCTGACTCTCTGCACTCTGAGTTCTCAGGTACCTTCACCAATGGTGACGCTATTTTCCAGAGATCTGATTGGTCAGTAGGTGGTATTTTTGATACTTGTTGATCTGTAACCTAGAACATAGCCTGCTCCGGAGCAGGTTAGGTCTGCAGCATCAGTTACCATGGTGACGAACCCCAGTAAGAAGTGAATCATAATAACACTGAAAACACAGAGTTAAACCCAGTAACCTCAAATCCTCCTTCACAGCACAGACCGCTGATCTGCTCATTTTTAAAAGCAGAACCAGAGCCGCGCTGTGACACCACCCACACAGTTATTACTGTAATTAAATAATGAAGCTCTTCTATTCTTACTAATGTTGTCATTTTAACCCGAGCCAGGGTGCTTCCTTGACCCCTGTCAGTTCTTATTTTGATGTGACCTTTTCCTGAGCCTAACCAAGTCCAGTCAGTGAGGTTTCTGTTGTCATTCAGGACTTTCTGTTCCTTCCGCTGCTCATTTCCTCCCAGTGCAGATACACTAAAAAATAAATGTAAAAAAAAGGAATAAATTGGCACTTCTAGATCATATTTCAGCAAATGGCGCCCTTCTTTTGCTCTCTTCACAGACTGTTTTACTGTCATGCAGCCAAAGCATGCTCAGGTGTGATTGGTCAGGAGAAACTGGACTCCAAGTGGTACCAAAAACGCTGCCCCCTAACCACAGATTTTGTGGAGGTTATGTTTATGAATATTATATCAGTGCCTAAATCTAACCACATCATAACTGCAGCGTCGTAACCTCATATAAAAGATGTTTGTCTCAAGATGAAATTGTTGCTTTTTCTGTCTCTTCTGCACTGCATTATGGTCAGGTTTTAATCTGTCTCTTGTTCGTCAGGAATCAAGTGTCAGCATTTCTCTTTTTTCTCTTAAAATATCTGACCTCGTGATGTGATATCTGCATCATGTTTAAAAGCATGTGTGATAGTTTCACTGTTGTCTCTGTTTCCTCATGTTTCCTGTTATATTTATGTTTTTATTTCCTGCCTTTGGTCCTTTTTCCTCCTTTGTTGTGGTCAGATTGAGTTCACCTGTGTCTTATTATCCTTCTCCTCTGCAGTGCATTCTTTTTATTTTGTTTTTATCTGCCATGTTAGTGATTCGATCAGTATTAGCACTGTTTAAACTTAATATGTGAAATGGATTTATAAAGCACTTTTATATCTTACTGAGCACTCAAAGCACAGGTGCTTTCCGAGTCATATTCATTCATACAGTGCTTTATTCTGTATGCTTTCAGCACTTTACCTTCACATCCATGTCCAATTTAGAATCACCAGCTAACTGAACATGCATGTCTTTGGACTGTGGGAGGAAGCTGGCAGATTCAAACCAGCAACCTTCCAGGTGTGAGGTGACAGTGCTAACCACTGCATCCCCCCTCTAAGCATGTTTTTTGTTTTCTGCCAAAATATCTAATCTTACGATATTTATGATATTTTCTTAATTTATAAAAAAATGTCCACAGTCATCTCCTAACACACAGTTATCACTGTTAGCACCCAAAGCACAATGTTTCCTTGGACTCGAGCATGACCTTCCAGTATCACATAGTATTGTTTCATCATAAAAAAATGCACTTCTCAAGAATAATGTGTGTTTTGAGACAGAAGTATCAGAAAAGCCTCCTATGTTGCTGTTGCAGATTACCTGGGTCTCACTCTCGAAACTATCACGTGGAATTTATTGTTTTTTTTGACACGTTTGGATTTAATTGCTGCCACGCCTCCTGTCTTGCAGCACCTCTCTCTCCTGTGCGTGTGTTTGTCTGCTGTGATTACAGAAGTGAAATCAGGTGAGGGGGCGTCAGGCTGCCAGCCGCTAATCATCTTCACTCGGCCCTGCCATAAATACCGGGCTTCGCCTCGACCAATCCTCTGGATCGTGAAATCAGCTGCAGATTAGTCACATGGAAGAACAAAGTACACGCCTGTATTTATCACACCTTCAAAACCAGAAAATCCAACACATGCTCACCCACAGCTCACCACATACTCAGGCCTGTACTACTAAACAGGATTAGAGGATCAGCAAGCTAACTTCAGGTTTAACCCTGAGTTATGAAGGTGGTTCAGTTCTTACTGAGGTACATCGCCATGGTAACTGATGCTGTAGATCTAACCTGCTCTGTTGAGTGTGAAGGTGAAGCTAAGGATTCAGTGGTTCATCTACGTTCCTCCCCTCACCTATGAAGAGCTCAGAGTAGGGTAACCTCTGCTCCTCCACATCGAAAGTAGCCATCTGAGGTGGTTGAGTATCTCCCCAGGATGCTTTCTGGACGCCTCCTATGTGAGGAGGAGACCTCGTAGCAGACCCAGCAGAACCTGGAGAGATTATGTCTCTCTGTTGGTTGGTTCTCAGTGTCCTCCCAGAAGAGCTGTAGAAGGTGGCTGGAGAAGGGGAGGTTTGGGCATCTCTGCTTAGACTGCTGCCCCTAGATGGATGAACGGATGGATGGATGGATGGACTGATGGATGGATGGATGGATGGATGGACTGATGGATGGATGGATGGATGGATGGACTGATGGATGGATGGATGGATGGACTGATGGACGGATGGACAGGTGGACGGATGGACTGATGGATGGATGGATGGATGGATGGATGGACTGATGGACGGATGGATGGATGGACTGATGGATGGATGGATGGATGGACTGAGGGACGGATGGATGGATGGATGGATGGATGGACTGATGGACAGATGGACAGGTGGACGGATGGACTGATGGATGGACAGCTGGATGGATGGATGGATGGACGGATGGATGGATGGATGGACAGATGGTTGGATGGACGGATGGATGGATGGATGGATGGATGGATGGATGGATGGATAGTTTAAATGTTTCAGATCATCAAACTAATTTAAATATTAGACAAACATAACACAAGTAAACACAAAATGCAGTTTTTAAATGAAGGTTTTTATTATTAAGGGAAACAAAAAATCCAACCCTATATGGCCT